>JAAQRG010101095.1:0-40500 GCA_011634625.1 Babylonia areolata | reverse complement strand
GTGAAAAACGCTGGACATGGTAAATGGAAGATTAAAGGATGTAATCATATCATGAAGGGGGTTGAAATGTAAATGTGTGTCTGAACATTCGAGCAAAAAATGTGGGATGTCAAGGGTCTCACCACAAACACATAGTGGTGACGGTTTAAAAAAATCTGCATAACCATGCATTAGTTCTTAGCCTGTGTGTCACGTTTCTTGTGGAAATTGATCCTAGGGGGGTAGTGCCTTTCTTTACTAGAAGAGAGAGATCCCACCAGAGCTTCTTCTTTGAGCTTTCTAAGAACTGTTTCTGTCTGAAACTCCAGATATATGTCTTCCTGTCTTTTTCATTAATATGGATACCTTTTATTTTTTTTCTCATTTTCATGCAACATGTCAGATATCTCTGCATACACATAGATACAAGTAAGGAGATAGTGGGTTACCCTGTCTTACACCATGATTAATACCGAATAATGACGAATGTTAATTGAATGCAATACATGTGGATATGCCTGCATAGAAAACCTTTATTCATTTATTTAAGGCCTCAGTTATGTTTTAATCAAATTAAAAACAAACAAACACACACACAAAAACTTCCATCAAATAGTGTCAAATGCCTTCTTAAAATCTACCAACAACGAGATCAGGCATTTTCCTTTCATTATTATACACAAATATGTCATACAGTGTGGGACATTCCCCATGTGCATTTCGTCAAAACCTTTTGGTCAGTGTGGATAAACCATGGTAAAACAGCTTTTACTCTCTTAGCAATATATTACCATGCTACTTTCTAAGCTGTACGAAAGAAGGATGTGGAAATTCATGTTTGTTGTTGTTTTTTGTTGTTTGTTTTTGTTGTTGTTGTTGTTTTTTGGTGTGTGTTTTTTTAGCAATTCAATGCAATTTGTTTATTCCCATGCATGAAGAACAGAACTAATGTAACATTGTGACTTAGAGATGAAATTAAGTACCCGTGTTGTCTTCCTCAGCAATCCACCCCCAAACTGGACTTGACACCGAACTGTCAAAAGGGTAGGTTTGGACAAAGTGATATTTGGCAGTGTTGCTGGGAATTGATTTTTGCAGACTTTTCTCACAGTAATCAGCAGTCATGGAACTTATGTGTGCTAGATATAAAAACTATTCTATTTTTTCCGGATTTTCCCATATAACTATTTGATCTGGACTAACTTGTTTCTTCCTCTTTGGAAAAAAAAATGTCAACATCTATCTTTCTTTTTCTTTAGAAGAAACCAATTGATACTGCCTGAATTCTTGATGTTGTAAGTGCGCTTTAAAAAAAAAAAAAATTAAGTTTCCTTCAATCCTTTGATTTCAATCTTTATGCATTTTTCAGCTAGCTCAGAGCCAACAACACAAAGCTCAGAGCCAAGAAAACCACCACCAAAAACAGGTACTGTATTCCACTCTTCTTCTCTTCCTCTGCATATGAGTGTGTGTTGTCACACGTGCATATGATTCGAAACATTTGTTTTTTACATTGAAAGTTTCCCCTGGCTGAGAAAACTGTAAAGACCCTTTAAAATCATCACGAAACAGTGTATACGTCACTGTCACGCATTGTTGTTGCTACCAAAAACCCATTTTTTAAATGATTTTAGGAACTCGTGTGTGCTTTGGTTTACCGAAACCTGGTTTAGTGAGAAAGTGTCGAATGAATGTGTTGCGATCGATGGTTTTAACACTCCGTACAGAATGGCCAGAGACTGCAAGAAAGTGGGGAAGAAAATGGGTGGTGGTGTGTGCCTGAATATCAACGAGAAGTGGTGTGACAGTGCGAATGTGTGTGTGAAAAAGCAACTGTGTACACAGGAACTTGAACTCATATCAGTGTCGCTGGGGCCTCGATATCTGCCACGTGAGTTCGGCCGTATTTTTCTGACTGTTGTGTACGCCCCAGTCTTTGACCAGGCATCTGCTGCACGTGCAGGACAGACGATCGCAGGTGTTGTTCGCGACCTTCAACTCATCTCTGCCGACGCCCCGTGTTTTATTGTTGGAGATTTTAATCACTGTGATTTAAAGAAAGCCTTACCTTCTTTTAAACAATATGTTACCTGCCGGACCCGACTGGACAAGACAACCGATCTGTGTTATGGGAACATTCCTAATGCCTACAAATCTGTTCCCCTAGCACCAGTGGGTGTATCTGATTATGATGATGTTCATTTAATCCCAGCCTACAGACCAAAGATACAGACAGAGCCGATTGTGAAAAAGAGTGTGAAAATTTGGCCGTCAGAGAGTGTGGATGAACTGAGCGGATGTTTTGATTGTACTGACTGGAGTGTGTTGACTGACCTATGTGAGAATGTTCATGAAGCAGCTCATGTTGTTACATTTTATATCAGTTTCTGTGAAGACATGATAATTCCGACAAAAATAATTAAACTTTTCCCCAACAACGAACCATGGATCTCAAAGTCTCTCAAAACCATTTTAAACGAGAAAAATGTAACATTTCTGTCAGGGAACAAGAAGGATAGGAAACTGATACAAAAGAAGCTTAGAGGGGAATTACGAAGGGGACAGAGGGAATTCAAATCAAAAGTAGAGCAACAGTTTCAGACAGGAAAAATGGCAGATGCATGGGATGGGTTGAAAATTATCACTGGAGAAACGAAAAGGAAAACGGTAGCTTGTGAAATGAAAAGGGATGAACAGCTTGTTTTTTCAAACAAACTTAATGATTTCTACTGTTGCTTTGAAAGGAATGATCTGGGAAGAGAACTGGATAGTGTTATCTCACAGTTGCAGGAAAAGATCAAAGATAGGAACACAGGTGAGGACTTTGAGATTGATGCAAACGTTGTTGAATCTTTATTTTTAAAACTGAATGTCACGAAGGCAATTGGCCCGGACAATATCTGCAGAAGATTACTGAAAACATGTGCTTCCTAGTTGTGTGATGTGTTCTGTAGAATTTTCAACCGGTCTCTGAAGGACTGCTCTGTCCCCAGCATCTGGAAAAAAATCCACTATCTGTCCTATCCCCAAGAAAAAGAACCCAGCCGCACTAAATGATTACCGTCCTGTTGCCCTGACTTCAATAGTGATGAAATGCTTTGAAAAAAATGTTCCCCGCCATCTTCTTTCTTTCACTAAACAGCAGCTTGACTCTCTACAGTTTGCTTATAAAGCACACACAAGTACTGACGATGCTATCCTAACTCTACTTCATAATGCTTTCCTTCATTTGAATAACACGGGATCTTTTGTTCGTATCCTTTTTGTTGACTTCTCTTCTTCTTTTAACACAATACAACCTCATCTCCTTGCCCTCAAACTGCTAGGCTTGGATGTTGATCAGAAGCTTACTCTTTGGATAGTAAGTTTTCTTCTCAATAGAACTCAGTCCGTCCGCTTTCATTCTGCCCACTCTTCTCTAAACTCTACTTCTACTGGTGCACCCCAAGGTACAGTGCTGTCCCCTGTTCTATTTACACTGTACACAAATGACTGCAGAGGCACGGAGGAAACTCCTGTCATAAAATATTCTGATGATTCAGCTATTGAAGATCTGTCCAACTCTGATGCCATTTATTTCAGTGAAATTAAAAAGTTCTGTTCTTGGTGTGAGGAAAACTATCTGGATCTCAACGTACTGAAAACAAAAGAAATGTTAATAGATTTTCGGAAAGACCCCTTGCCTGTAGCTAACCTTGTTATTGATGGTCAAACAGTGGAGAGGGTCAATGAATATAGATATTTAGGGACCATCTTGGACAATAAGCTGACTTTTGACAGAAATGTTGATTCCATTCATAAGAAATGTCAATCTAGAATTTTTTGTTTACAGAAGCTTAGAAATGTTGGTATAAATTCAAATATTCTTCAAAGTTATTATCGATGTTGTATCGAGTCCGTGCTCACAGTTTCATTTATGTGCTGGTATGGAAGTTTGGGAGTGAGGAGTAAGCGTGTTTTGAACGATGTCATGAGTGTATGCAGTAAAATTGTGGGAGTGAAACAAGCTGGTATGCAAGAGCTGTATGAAAGTCGAGTGGTTAAAAAAAGCAGGCAGATAGCAACTGACGACACCCATATTTTAGCAAAGTATTATGAGCTATTGCCATCAGGACGACTCTACAGAACTTTTAAGTTGAAATCCAGAGCTCTGAAGACTTTTATTCCACGTTCAATCCACCTTTTAAATTCTTGAGAACTCTGTGTGTGTGTGTGTGTGTGTGTGTGTGTGTGTGTGTGTGTGTGTGTGTGTGTGTGTGTGTGTGTGTGTTTACTTAGCTTAAAAACGTGACAATTGGTTATTATGAATGTGCAATATGCAGGATGAATGTACAATAGAGTATGTCTGATGCAAACGTCCATATTCTAAATATATTTCTGTTAATAATTACGACGCAATAATTAATTGCAATGTTTTAAAAGCGAATATGTGAAATGCTTTTATTTGAGAACATATGTTTATTACTCTTGTTTAATCAAGTAATCCGCGTGTGGGGGGTGAGTGGGTGGTGGGTGGGTGCGGGTGTCAGTGTGTGCTGTTTATCTGGTTGTGGTTTTCTGCAGTTTATCTTTATTCTTATCTTATCTGTCTATTATAATATGTGCAATATTGTAGGCTATGCTTATAATTATATTCAAAATAATGTTTCTTAATTCTTTCTGTTTTTACATTAAGAATACTAGTTATTACCTGCAGTGTGTGGATGTATGTATGAAACGGTGTATGTGATATTTTTTTTACATTTGTGTCTTCGTAATATTCGTAAAAGCTGTTGTTGACTTTTACAGTTATGGTCCCCATGTTTACTTGTCTATGTTGTGATAATGCACCTGACCAAATTTCTCCAGTTGGAGATAAGTTATTCTTATTCTTATTCTTATTCATGTCAGTCATTTCACCAGTAGGTAAACTTGTTAATTGTAAGGAATTGATGAGCAAGGGCAAGAATTTTGTTGTTGTTGTTGTTGTTGTTTTCCACATTTGAGTTAAATACCGTACTCGTCAAAATGTAGGCATTTTGATTCATCGAAGAAACGTTGGTAGTTAGACGGGGGTTATGTAATTGCAATGCTCGCTCACAAGAAGAAGAAGAGGGGGTCGGTAATTAAAGATTTCGTCTTGTGTTTTACAAACAATTATGACTTTTTATTAGACTGAAACGTAAGTTTAAAAAAGTAAAATGTAAACGGTGATTGGTGGTGTTGATGTGTAAGCTTGTGTGGCTACTGAGGAGAAAAAAAAAAGAATAAATTTTGTTTTTATGGCGTGAAGCAGGCGGGCGTGCTCAGAATTCAAACATCCAGTTGTACTTGAAAAATACCAATGGATTCGCGACATATTTCGCTCCATGGGAACATTTTAGACCTGTGTGCTTTTTAAAAACTTAACAATATTTGAAACATCTTGGAACTATTTTTCGGAGAAAAGTTCTTTTCGTTGGGTTGCTTGCGTATCGTCATCGTCCGCACTCTGAGTTGGTTGCTTCTGTTTGTTGTAGAAATTATTAGTTCCATGGCTTTTTTTTTTGGCTTTTTTTTTTCTACCCCATCATCTGCACCGTTTCAGTGGCATTACTCCCACGCCGCTCATTTAGATTCCCACATACACAGCCACACCCGGGTTCGTCCGTCGCAGTTCCAGCGTCGGCAGTCCACAGGGAACCATCGATGTTAGGTCGCCAGGAGGCCACACACCAGAGGAGACCCTGCACTGCTGCTGAGTCACTTAGGTGGTGTTCAGTGGTGCCTGTTCTGTTTTAATGTACTTAGGACACCACCTACTAAACCCCCTACTAACGACAATAATGGCTTAGTCGCGGAGCCAGACTGAGTGAGCGTCCCTTCCAGAGTGGAGACCGCCACCACGTCCCTCAAACAACAGCCTCCCATGAATCTGCCGACACTGACGACATTGACAGGACTCACCCCAAGCACGGAAGTGGAGGGGTATCCAAACTGAGGTCACCATGAGAGCAGGGCATGAAAGGCCACAGACTTTGAGACTATTTTGTTTATATTGATGACGATGAAAGAGCAGGAGGATGACGATGATGATGACGATGTTGCTATGGAGGTCCATTTTGGTTTGGGACTGCATGACAAGGCTGTACTCTACGCTTCCTGTCATAATGATATCCCGGCGTTAACCAGGCCCGAGAGATACAGACACTTGCAGTGTTGGTCAGGTAATTAGAGCAACACACCCAAAGATGCATCCTTGAAGTGGATGACACTCGACTGTGTGGTCCCAGTCTCCCCATTTAAGCCCATAGCACACTCAACTCTGGGTAGGAGCCGGCCACGGGCCGAAAAACCCACCTCCGCTGGGATTCGAACCCGCGTCCTCCCAGCCGTCAGTCCGCGACGCTGACCACTTCGCCACGGCGGCAGGTTAGTTCCATGGCTTTGTCTCCAGTGTTTCACCGCAAGTTTCGCGCATGTGTTAGACATTTAATTGTCCTTAAAGCAGGGAAAAAGAACACAACAACAAATCTGTTCCTCCCATTGCTTTTGCTGGTTTGTTATTCACGAGGGCTCGTGGACGTTTCCATTTTTGATATTTTGTGCCGTTATTGTTGTTATCATTTCTACTACTACTACTGCTACCTTCTTCATCGTCATCGGTCTCGTAGCCCCGGGTTACATTACATTATCATTGATATTATTATTTTGTAACTTGTCAATTTCACACAATCATACATGTACACACATACGCCGCACACACACACACACACACACACACACACACACACACACACACACACACACACACACAGAGGGTGATAGGCCCCAGGTTGTCGTTCTGGTAGTGTCATTACAGGGTGGGATAGGCCCTAGACTATTGTAGTTCTGGTAGTGTCACTATATGGTGGTACAGGCCCTAGACTATTGTAGTTCTGGTAGTGACATTACATGATGGGATAAGCCCCAGGCTATTGTTCTGGTAGTGTCATAATGGTGGGTTAGGCCACAGGTTATTGTCGTTCTGGTAGTGTCATTACATGGTGGGATAGGCCCCAGGTTATTGTCGTTCTGGTAGTGTCATTACATGGTGGGATAGGCCACAGGTTATTGTCGTTCTAGTAGTGTCATTACATGGTGGGATAAGCCCCAGGTTATTGTTCTGGTAGTGTGATTACATGGTGGGATAGGCCACAGGTTATTGTCGTTCTGGTAGTGTCATTGCATGGTGGGATAGGCCCCAGGTTATTGTCGTTCTGGTTGTGTCATTACAGGGTGGGATAGGCCACAGGTTATTGTCGTTCTGGTAGTGTCATTACAGGGTGGGATAGGCCACAGGTTATTGTCGTTCTGGTAGTGTCATTACAGGGTGGGATAGGCCACAGGTTATTGTCGTTCTGGTAGTGTCATTACATTGTGGGATAGACCCCAGGTTATTGTCGTTCTGGTAGTGTCATTACATGGTGGGATAGGCCACAGGTAATTGTCGTTCTGGTAGTGTCATTACATGGTGGGATAGGCCCCAGGTTATTGTCGTTCTGGTAGTGTCATTACAGGGTGGGATAGGCCAAAGATTATTGTCGTTCTGGTAGTGTCATTACATGGTGGGATAGGCCACAGGTTATTGTCATTGTGGTAGTGTCATTACATGGTGGGATAGGCCCCAGGTTATTGTCGTTCTGGTAGTGTCATGACATGGTGGGATAGGCCCCAGGTTATTGTCGTTCTGGTAGTGTCATTACATTGTGGGATAGGCCCCAGGTTATTGTCGTTCTGGTAGTGTCATTACAGGGTGGGATAGGCCACAGGTTATTGTCGTTCTGGTAGTGTCATTACTTTGTGGGATAGGCCCCAGGTTATTGTCGTTCTGGTAGTGTCATTACATGGTGGGATAGGCCACAGGTTATTGTCGTTCTGGTAGTGTCATCACAGGGTGGGATAGGCCCCAGGTTATTGTCGTTCTGGTAGTGTCATTACAGGATGGGATAGGCCCCAGGTTATTGTTCTGGTAGTGTCATTACATGGTGGGATAGGCCACAGGTTATTGTCGTTCTAGCAGTGTCATTACATGGTGGGATAGGCCTCAGGTTATTGTCGTTCTGGTAGTGTCATTACATGGTGGGATAGGCCCCAGGTTATTGTTCTGGTAGTGTCATTACATGGTGGGATAGGCCCCAGGTTATTGTTCTGGTAGTGTCATTACTCGGTGGGATAGGCCCCAGGCTATCATTCTGGTAGTGTCATTACATGGTGGGATAGGCCCTAGACTATTGTAGTTCTGGTAGTGACATTACATGATGGGATAAGCCCCAGGCTATCGTTCTGGTAGTGTTATTACATGGTGGGATAAGCCCCAGGTTATTGTTCTGGTAGTGTCATTACAGGGTGGGATAGGCCCCAGGTTATTTTCGTTCTGGTAGTGTCATTACAGGGTGGGATAGGCCCCAGGTTATTGTTCTGGTGGTGTCATTACATGGTGGGATAGGCCACAGGTTATCGTTCTAGTAGTGTCGTTACAGGGTGGAATAGGCCTCAGGTTATTGTTATGGTAGTGTCATTACAGGGTGGGATAGGCCCCACGTTATTGTCGTTCTGGTAGTGTCATTACATGGTGGGATAGGCCCCAGGTTATTGTCGTTCGGGTAGTGTCATTACATGTTGGGATAGGCCACAGGTTATTGTCGTTCTGGTAGTGTCATTACTTTGTGGGATAGGCCCCAGGTTATTGTTCTGGTAGTGTTCTGGTAGTGTCATTACGTGGTGGGATAGGCCCCAGGTTATTGTCGTTCTGGTAGTGTCATTACATGGTGGGATAGGCCACAGGTTATTGTTATGGTAGGTCATTACATGGTGGGATAGGCCACAGGTTATTGTCGTTCTGGTAGTGTCATTACATGGTGGGATAGGCCACAGGTTATTGTCGTTCTAGTAGTGTCATTACATGGTGGGATAGGCCACAGGTTATTGTTCTGGTAGTGTCATTACATGGTGGGATAAGCCCCAGGTTATTGTTCTGGTAGTGTCATTACATGGTGGGATAGGCCCCAGGTTATTGTCGTTCTGGTAGTGTCATTACATGGTGGGATAGGCCACAGGTTATTGTCGTTCTGGTAGTGTCATTACATGGTGGGATAGGCCCCAGGTATTGTTCTGGTAGTGTTATTACATGGTGGGATAGGCCACAGGTATTGTTCTGGTAGTGTCATTACATGGTGGGATAGGCCCCAGGTTATTGTCGTTCTGGTAGTGTCATTACATGGTGGGATAGGCCCCAGGTTATTGTTCTGGTAGTGTCATTACCCGGTGGGATAGGCCTCATGTTATTGTTCTGGTAGTGTCATTACGTGGTGGGATAGGCCACAGGTTATTGTCGTTCTGGTAGTGTCATTACGTGGTGAGATAGGCCCCAGGTTATTGTCGTTCTGGTAGTGTCGTTACAAGGTGAGATAGGCCCCAGGTTATTGTTGTTCTGGTAGTGTCGTTACAAGGTGAGATAGGCCCCGAGCTATCGTACTGGTAGTGTCATTACAGGGTGAGACGGGATCCCTTCAGATGACGATTATCCCCATAAGTCGTATCACCTAATGTGGGTGTCAGCATTAAACCTGAATGGTATCTCAAGTTGCACGCATTTCCAGTGGTTCTTCAGTAACAAGTGATGGATGGAAGCCAACAACAACAACAAAAGATGCGAAGGAAGGCAAGAAGTACTGGTGGTCTCTTTGGCCGTCACTGACACAAGGGTCACAATGGACGGGGACACGATCTTCTTCTTCTGCGTTCGTGGGCTTCATCTCCCACGTTCACTCGTATATACGCGAGTGGGCTTTTTACGTGTATGACCGTTTTTACCCCGCCATGTAGGCAGCCATACTCCGCTTTCGGGGGTGTGCATGCTGGGTATGTTCTTGTTTCCATAAACCACCGAACGCTGACATGGATTAAGGTGATCTTTTAACGTGCGTATTTTTGGTCTTCTGCTTGCGTATACACACGAAGGGGGTTCAGCACTGGCAGGTCTCGCACATATGCCGACCCTGGGAGATCGCAAAAATCTCCACCCCTACCCACCAGGCGCCATCACCGTGATTCGAACCCGGGACCCTCAGATCGAAAGTCCAACGCTTTAACCATTCGGCTATGGCGCCCGTGACAGGGACACGATCGGAAAACGAGACCGGGCACAGTTGGACCGAGGCAAACAGGGACAGAGCCCATAGACTTGTGGATCTGTTATGAAAGTCCGTGCACAGGGTATCAGTGAATAGGAAGGAAAAGTGTAGAGCGGGCGTGACGGAAGCTGAGGACAAAAAAAAGAAAAAAAGGGTGGTGGAGTCTTGACGGAAGCTGAGGACATAAGAACACTCCTCGTTTCCTTTGAAACGCGGATAGAATTGACATTGACCATTTTCTTTCCGAATACTATTTTCAATAGTTTTCAGTGAATATTCCGAGACCTGTCTTTGCTGCTGCGGTCACTGGGTGCACGTGTAGACTGACCTTCAGAGGTCTGTCTGCCGGCCCCCATTCCTGCACTGTCTAAGTGCACGTTTTCATAGATAAGGCAAGGCGGTTACCGGTGGTGGTTATACATAGACTGTTTGGCTGCGTTGGCCAGTTCTGGACAATGATAAGAAAAAGTCAACATACTCCACTTCAAGCCCATTTGCCCAACAAAGACTATACCTACTTACATTGTTTTCAAGAGCACCAAACAAAACCATGGCCGCATGCATGCACGCACTATGTAATTACACGCACTCGCACGCGCAAGACAGACAGATGGACACACACACGCACACAGACACACACAGACACACACACACACACACACACACACACAGAGGCATGCACACGCGCGTCTATTTTTTATTCGAGTAAAAACAAATAAGATATTGTGATTCTGATTTATGCGCACACGCACATACACACACACACACACAATGCACACGCACACACACACACAGAGTCACTCTCTCTCACTCACTCACACTGACATTCACACACACACGCGCGCGCGCGCACACACACACACACACACACACACACAAAAGATTCCATCCACTTGAAGAGAGTGATGTGTGTAAATGACGAAGAATCAAGCGACCATGAGCAGAACGAAGTACTTTTTATTTATAGTATGCATTACAGTTTCTCAGTTGTTGATGCTTCGAGACAGAGAGAGAGAGAGAGAGAGAGAGAGAGAAAATTCTTTATTTTCGAGGATAATAGATAAGCACTGATATGCTTTTTTACAGCCAGCGCCTGCCCAAAACAGGGTCTATACTTCACAATACTACATAGTCATAAGCATGGTGATAATAAGATACTACAGAGAGAGAGAGAGAGAGAGAGAGAGAGAGAGAGAGAGAGAGAGAGAGAGAGAGTACAAGACAAGACAGAATTCTTTATTTTCGAGGATAATAGATCAGCACTGATGTGCTTTTATTACAGCCAGTCCCCGCCCTGAACAGGGTCTACACTTCACAATACTACACTAAAGTCATAAGCATAGTGATAATAAGATGTGTGGGATATATATATATATATATATATATATATATATATATAGAGAGAGAGAGAGAGAGAGAGAGAGAGAGAGAGAGAAAACAAGAACAAGAATAAGAAAAACTTCCGGCCCCTAGAAAGAGGTCAAAAATACATAATATGGTGATCACGCAGCGACAGAGAGAGAGAGAGAGCGGAGAGAGAGAGAGAGAGAGAGAGCACGGAGGCCAACAACCTGTTTAGAGGAGCAGTGGCAGAGTGGGTTAGGCGTTACATTTCTGATTCAGCGCTCACCGCTGGTCAGGGTTCGATTCCACGTTTCGGCATGGTGTTGTGTCCCTGGGGAAAAGCACTCTACCCCGAATTTTCCTCACTCCACCCCGCTGTGAATGGGTACCCGACTCCGGTGGGGGAGTGTTGAAACGGCGGAGGGAGAGGATCGGGCCCCGCCTTCCTGTGCCGAGCCTTGGACACAGTGGATATGAATTGTCTGTCCCGAAAAGCGTGAAAGGCTGTGGAACCTGAACTACCTACCTCTCCATGGTCAGAGAGACGGCAAGCTCTACCGAACAACCCACCGGTCGCTAAACCAGCCACACAGCCCGCGGTTATTCTCAAATGTATCAATGAATAAGCTTATTTCGTTTCGAATATTCATTTGTTTTGGGATGGATTTCAGCATAATGCCAAGGTCAGTATAACGTAAAAGTGAATAATATTGACCCAGATCAGCGGTAGATTTCTTTCGCAGGACAATGTCGTAAACCGAAACGTTTCTGGCAATAAGGGCCGAAACACTTGACTGAGGGGGGCTTCTTCTCAGAAGATCGACCATGTACTGTCCAGCTCTCCCTGGAGTTTCTTATCACTGGTGTGCAAATTGAGAGAAGTCCTTACCAAAATGATAGTTCTCAGCACGTACATTGCAAAAATTTCTAGACTTTGGTTGTCGATATACTGAATTACTCGATATCTGTGGCTTTCGAAAGATATTTTGGCTAGCCATATTACGTTCTCAAAAGTCCGAAAAGCAAACATTAATAAAGCAGTATTATACCCATATGAGATAATCACATGGATTCTAGAGGAAAAGCGGAGCCTATTTTTGTTATATTTCACCATGTCGCGTGTGTCACCACTCAAACAAGTAGGCTATTCCCAGGCTTGAATACAAGTCTCCCATGTGGAGAAAGACCTCTAGGCTTTCCATGTGGAGAAAGACCCCTAGGCTTTCCATGTGGAGAAAGACCCCTCAGTAGGCTTTCCATGTGGAGAAAGACCCCTCAGTAGACTTTCCATGTGGAGAAAGACCCCTCAGTAGGCTTTCCATGTGGAGAAAGACCCCTAGGCTTTCCATGTGGAGAAAGACCCCTAGGCTTTCCATGTGGAGAAAGACCCCTCAGTAGACTTTCCAAGCATCAAAGAAAGACGACAGGCACCCTTACTCGTCACAAACTGTTGCCCGATTATGTGTTGTTGATTTCGATAAGTGATCCGTCTGGTGTCGATATTACTAAATAATAAAAGTAGCTGTCGTTAGATAGGTAAATGCAAGTTTTCGAATGCTGCACTTTGAAAAAAAAAAAGTAGCCTACAGTCTGCCTCTCATAATATTTCGCTGTTAAATTTTGCTTATTATTAACCTAATTATGAAGCACACTGTCACTTGCGGTGCTAAATGTCCCAACACTTAAACTTCGAAGATGCTGTTTGATTCATTGCTTCACTCGAGGTGATTACTTGGAGCACACGGCACACAACACCAAAGCGTCTTTATGGTAAGGGAGACAAGGCAAGGAATCGCACATAATTCGTGTCAAGAATAACTCGCTGGCCTTCACGTTGTTCTCCTCGGTTTCGAAGCTTCCCTCGCGGCTCTGCATGGCCAGGTCCACGCAGATGAAGTCGGCGCCCGTGGCGTGGTCGTTGCTGCTGCCCATCAGGTAGCCCGTGTACTCCTCAGCCCAGCCGTCAGGGCAGGCAGTGGTTCCGGGGATCATGATGTTGGTGGCCCGGGTGATCCGGCACACAGCGCACAGCGGGTCCGTGTTGTAGTGGAAATCATTCATCTCGTAGCTGCCTCCGTGCAGCTCCGCAAGGCGTGCGTTGTCGTTGAAAGTTTCGTCGTTCATTGGGTGTTTCGTCAAACACAGGCGGTTCGGGGGAGCTCCGGAAGTGTCGTATGTTCCTCCTCCTCCCAGGTAGCCGCTGTACACGAGCTCTGCTTCGTCGCATTCTGAAGTGCCCCACCGGATGTAGGTGGAGCCACCTCCTGAAAGCGTGTGGTTGACACCAGTGCTGGAGTTGGTGACTTGGTTTTGGATCTGGTTGGTGTGAACAGCTTCGTTCCTGAGAGAATCGATGTCTGTGGATATGCGTTCTATTCGGTGAAGCACTTCACTGGGTACACAACAGGCAGGGGTGGAGAGATGATTGATGCTGTCCTTTAGGAACTCTATCTCTGCAGACATGTATGCCATGTCTTGCCCGATCAGTTTGCTGGAGGTTGTTGTGGTGTTCTTCAGGACCTCTAACGCGTTCACCACCTGCGTCATGTTCTGTGCCATCTCTGGTACTATAGTACACGTGTCCTTCAAGTTGTCAACATCTGTCAACACCTGGGTCAAGTTCTGTGCCATCTCCGGTACTACAGTACACGTGTCTTTCAAGTTGTCAACATCAGTTAGAACCTGCGTCATGTTCTGTGCCATCTCCGGTACTATAGAACACGTGTTCTTCAAGTTGTCAACATCTGTCAACACCTGGGTCATGTTCTGTGCTATTTCAGGTACTATAGTACATGTGTCCTTCAAATTGTCAACATCTGTCAACATCTGGGTCATGTTCTGTGCTATTTCAGGTACAAGAGTGCATGTATCCTTCAAGTCGTCAACATCTGTCAGCACTTGGGTCAAGTTCTGTGCCATCTCAGGTACTACAGTACACGTGTCTTTCAAGTTGTCAATATCTGTCAACACCTGCGTCATGTTCTGTGCCATCTCCGGTACTATAGTACACGTGTTCTTCAAGTTGTCAACATCTGTCAACACCTGGGTCATGTTCTGTGCTATTTGAGGTACTATAGTACATGTGTCCTTCAAATTGTCAACATCTGTCAACATCTGGGTCATGTTCTGTGCTACTTCAGGTACAAGAGTGCATGTATCCTTCAAGTCGTCAACATCTGTCAGCACTTGGGTCAAGTTCTGCGCCATCTCAGGTACTATAGTACACGTGTCCTTCAAGTTGTCAACATCTGTCAACACCTGAGTCATGTTCTGTGCCATCTCCGGTACTAAAGTACATATGTCCTTCAAATTGTCAACATCTGTCAACACCTGGGTCAAGTTCTGTGCCATCTCAGGTACTATCATACATGTGTCCTTCAAGTTGTCAACATCTGTTAACACCTGCGTCATGTTTTGTGCCATCTCCGGTACTATAGTACATGTGTCCTTCAAATTGTCAACATCTGTCAACATCTGTGTCATGTTCTGTGCCATCTCAGGTACTATAGTACACATGTCCTTCAAATTGTCAACATCTGTCAACACCTGCGTCATGTTCTGTGCCATCTCCGGTACTATAGTACACGTGTCCTTCAAGTTGTCAACATCTGTTAACACCTGCGTCATGTTCTGTGCCATCTCAGGTACTATGGTACATGTGTCCTTCAAGTTGTCAACATCTGTCAACACCTGGGTCAAGTTCTGTGCCATCTCAGGTACTATAGTACATGTGTCCTTCAAGTTGTCAACATCTGTCAACACCTGCGTCATGTTCTGTGCCATCTCAGGTACTATAGTACACGTGTCCTTTAAGTTGTCAACATCTGTCAACATCTGGGTCATGTTCTGTGCCATCTCCGGTACTATAGTACATATGTCCTTCAAATTGTCAACATCTGTCAACACCTGCGTCATGTTCTGTGCCATCTCCGGTACTATAGTACATGTGTCCTTCAAATTGTCAACATCTGTCAACACCTGGGTCAAGTTCTGTGCCATCTCAGGTACTATCATACACGTGTCCTTCAAGTTGTCAACATCTGTTAGAACCTGTCATGTTCTGTGCCATCTCCGGTACTATAGTACATGTGTCCTTTAAGTTGTCAACATCTGTCAACATCTGGGTCATGTTCTGTGCTATTTCAGGTACTACAGTGCATGTGTCCTTCAAGTTGTCAACATCTGTCAACACCTGGGTCAAGTTCTGTGCCATCTCAGGTACTATCATACACGTGTCCTTCAAGTTGTCAACATCTGTCAACATCTGGGTCATGTTCTGTGCTATTTCAGGTACTACAGTGCACGTGTCCTTCAAGTTATGAACATCTGTCAAAATCTGGGTCATGTTCTGTGCTATTTCAGGTACTACAGTGCACGTGTCCTTCAAGTTATCAACATCTGTCAAAATCTGGGTCATGTTCTGTGCTATTTCAGGTACTACAGTGCACGTGTCCTTCAAGTTATCAACATCTGTCAACATCTGGGTCATGTTCTGTGCTATTTCAGGTACAAGAGTGCATGTATCCTTCAAGTCGTCAACATCTGTCAACACCTGCGTCATGTTCTGTGCCATCTCAGGTACTATAGTACACGTGTCCTTCAAATTGTCAACATCTGTCAACATCTGCGTCATGTTCTGTGTGAGCTGGGGCACCACAAGGTGTGCGTCCTTCAAATTCTCCACTTCTTTCACAAGCTGGGTCACATTCTGAGTCACTCCAGGCACCAGCTTACACGTGTCTTGCAGTCTGTCCATGTCGGCCATCATCTTGGTCATGTTCTGTGTCAGCTCCAGGGGAACAGTACATGTTGGCATGGGGGTGGGAACTCCAATGGTGTTCTTGAGGTTGTCCATTTCCGAGGTGATTTGCGCCAGCTGCTGTGTGACCTGGTCTGGTACTGCCTGCTTTGCGTTCTTCAGGGCATCCATCTCGGAGTCCATCCGTGTCAGTTTCTGGAGAACCTCGTCCACCACAGCCCCCAGTCGTCCATCTCTTTGTTCAGAACGTGCTGCACGTGCATGGACCGTGAACTGATCAGAGACAGACTGGGCAGCTCCACGGTCATTGTGAAAAGACGGGTCCTGTGATGTGGAGTGTTCACTTGAGTCACCTCCACCGCTTTTGTATTGTCTCAGGTGTGAGGTCAGTTGTTTTCCAGCAACGCTGTTGGAGTTGTCCACTAGAGTTTGAAGCGTGATGAACAGTGCCTGTCTGTCTGCCTGCCACTGCTGGCGCTCTCTGTTCAGCTGGTCCTGCAGTTGATGCAGTTGGCTTTCCACGCTGGTCAGTCTGTCCTCAGTTCTCTGTTGCTGTAAGTCACAGTTCACCGCCTGCAACGTGGCAGTGAAGAGGAGCACTGAGCCCCACAGGACTCTCATGGCGCCACAGTGGAGGAAGTCTGCACTGTGCATGAGGATGAACGGAATCACATCGCTATTTATACAGGCGAAAGCGGATAAGAAACCTAGGCTTTGATTTGTGACCGATTTGGTGAGTCTGTTATCAGCGTTTGAACTTAAGTCCTTGTTCTGGATATGATCAGACTTCACAGAGATAGGTCAACATTAGGCCACACAGTCGGTATGTCGCTTTCTTGGTGAAGGTTGCTGTAGACTATTGGGACTGAGCCTGTCTGTGCCATCCACAGCAAAACATGACCGAAAGCCGATCAATACCAAGTCGTGCAAATTCTGTTCATTTGATGGACTTTAGCTTAAAATGTGTTAACTGATTCTCATTGAAATATAAACACAGAAAATCTGAACATTTTGATATACAGATCTATAAATATCCATCTGGAAACAATATTCGTGCGTCTGTTAAACCAAACCTGAAGAAAAGTGTAAGCAACAGATATCCTTGATACCAGCTGTCAATGGCTCAGTGTTGATGTAAAGGAAAGCAATGAAAGAAGAAGAAGAAAAAACCCTGAAAAGACACAATTGTAGACCAATACCAAGTACGACATTCTACATGGTACAATACAGTACCATGATCGTGAACTATATTATGTGTCGTGTATACTACTTCTCCCTTATCACTGTAAAGAGTCAATGGGGCACCTTACAGAACCATTCACCAGGTTCCTCCATGCAGGTGTGTCAGTTATGTGTCAAAGCCTGGGTCTCTGCAAATGGTTTCCCTGTTCATTCTGCAATGTTGTAAGACCACCATTTTTGTTTTGTTGTTGTTGTTGTTGTTTTTTGTGTTTTTTTTTGTTCTTTCCCTCACTTAACAGTTCATTGGCTGTTTTTAGCAAGGCCATTGGATCTTGCTATACTGCATCAACCTGACCAGTGGTTTGCACCAATCTGTCCAGTGTTACTGCACCAATCTGTCCAGTGTTACTGCGCCAACATGACCAGTGGTTTGCACCAATCTGTCCAGTGTTATTGCACCAACATGTCCAGTGGTTTGCACCAATCTGTCCAGTGTTACTGCACCAACATGACCAGTGGTTTGCACCAGTCTGTCCAGTGTTATTGCATCAACATGACCAGTGGTTTGCACCAGTCTGTCCAGTGTTATTGCACCTGTCCAGTGTTATTGCACCAACATGACCAGTGGTTTGCACCAATCTGTCCAGTGTTACTGCACCAGTATGACCAGTGGTTTGCACCAGTCTGTCCAGTGTTATTGCACCAACATGTCCAGTGTTATTGCATCAACATGACCAGTGGTTTGCACCAATCTGTCCAGTGTTACTGCACCAACATATCCAGTGGTATGCACCAACTTGTCCAGTGGTTTGCACCAATCTGTCCGGTGTTACTGCATCAACATGACCAGTGGTTTGCACCAACTTGTCCAGTGTTACTGCACCAACATGACCAGTGGTTTGCACCAATCTGTCCAGTGTTACTGCACCAACATGTCCAGTGGTATGCATCAACTTGTCCAGTGGTTTGCACCAATCTGTCCAGTGTTATTGCACCAACATGTCAAGTGGTTTGCACCAGTATGCCCAGTGTCATTACATCAACATATCCAGTGTTTAGCACCAGCATGCCCTGTGTTATTGCACCAGTATGTCCAGTGTTATGCACATAAGAAATGCAATTTATCATTGCCTCCATGTCAAATCATTTTTGGTCAGTTTCCATATCAGTATCAGTTTGTGGATGAACAGCATTAATTTGATGGTACTGACCAGTGTTAGGAGAAATCATTGCAAGATTTTAAGAGATGGCCTTTGTGCTTGGCTGTCTGGCTGTACAAACATTATTTGATTTGAGGTTGCCTTTCTGTTTTCTTCATTGCACTTATGACTTTTCATCAAAAGTTCACTGCATAAAGTGTATCCTCTCAGGCCTGTCCTGAACTTCACCGATCAGGAATGCAACTGTCATGTTCACTCAGTCCTTTATTTATTTGTTTATTGTTGACTCATTATTATAAACAAGCTTCTTATGTTTTGGACCAGTTTACCCTGATGTTAAAGCTGCCACTTACTATTTTGACAGCAGCTACATACAGGACATGCTCACATTTCCTTAATGCACAACATGTCTTGAATTTGCAGACTTTTATGTGTATATTTTTTCAGATTGCAATAAGTGGATTAAGGATGGGGACCAAATCACAAATGGATGTACATTTATCTATCACTTCTGGGATTCTCACCACAGGCCTCATGGACCTTTGGGATGGGAGCTGGAGTACATCAAAGCATGCAAATGTACAGTGACTTCTACTATCATGTCTTTCTTTTTGTTAAGTGTTGATGGATTGTCAGTGAGTTCTACTATCGTCTTTCTTTTTGTTAAGTGTTGATGGATTGTCAGTGAGTTCTACTATCATGTCTTTCTTTTTAAGTGTTGATGGATTGTCAGTGAGTTCTACTATCGTCTTTCTTTTTGTTAAGTGTTGATGGATTGTCAGTGAGTTCTACTATCGTCTTTCTTTTTGTTAAGTGTTGATAGATTGTCAATGAGTTCTACTATCATGTCTTTCTTTTTAAGTGTTGATGGATTGTCAGTGAGTTCTACTATCGTCTTTCTTTTTGTTAAGTGTTGATGGATTGTCAGTGAGTTCTACTATCATGTCTTTCTTTTTAAGTGTTGATGGATTGTCAGTGAGTTCTACTATCATGTCTTTCTTTTTAAGTGTTGATGGATTGTCAATGAGTTCTACTATCGTCTTTCTTTTTGTTAAGTGTTGATAGATTGTCAATGAGTTCTACTATCATGTCTTTCTTTTTGTTAAGTGTTGATGGATTGTCAGTGAGTTCTATCTTGTCTTTCTTTTTGTTAAGTGTTGATGGATTGTCAGTGAGTTCTATCTTTTCTTTCTTTTTGTTAAGTGTTGATGGATGGTGTTGTTCAGCGATGGGTAGGGGAGAGGGGTAAACCAGGTTACTTTGTCTTCAGCATCATTATTTTTTTTTTTAGCTTCTTCCATACAGTCACAATCATGTCATTCTGCTTCAGGCAGCATCAGCCTTCAGTAATCATCATGTCAGCATAAGATCATCTAACACTGTTAGCTGCTGTGTTTAAGTGCTATGAACAAATCTTTCTGACATTATTCAACTAGCAGTGCAGTCACACAACTGAACAAAAAAGAATAGCAAACCGCTGGTTTGAAACCCCAATTGCTATGTAAATATATTTTATTTCGTACAAATGATGATCAGTGATTTTCAGAATGGTGTGTTGGGGCCTGCAAGCTACCTCCAGGGTATGATGATTATGAACATCAAAGAAATCCAATATCATAGAACAAATACATCATAAATAATAACTTGTATGTGGAAAAATGCAACAAGTGAAACACACAAAATGCAGTAAAAATCAAATGGACAGAAGAGCAGTATGCATCAACAGTGACTACTGTGTGATCAGTGCAATCATTGTTTAAAAAATCCATCATCTCAAATGAGCTTCCTTCATGTTGCAGAAGTTAAAAAATACAACAAAAAACAACACAAAAGTACCTGAAATTTACTACAATTAAAATATGTCAAGCTATACAGACAGCCCTTTTGTTGTTCTTGCTCCAAGGTGAAAGCTCAGTTGACCCCGAATCTGTATCAGGACAAAACATTCCAATCAGAAAACGACTCTATTAAACAAACACAATCCTGTCAGCTATGTCTGCCAAGCTGTGTCTGCCATCTGCCTGAATGTAGAGCTAATTCCACTGTATTGCTTGCAATGGGGGTTGACGCCTTTTCTTTAAACACATCCCAGATCCCAAATGCATCCCAACATGAAAAAAAAAAATTACTTTCAAGAAAGTTCAAGCATATATATAATGGTATGCCTTAAAGTTAAATGTATGACAAAATAATTTCAAAGATCTAGTCACCCATCTGCACATAAGGTGTAGCTTAGTGGTAATTAAAAAAAAAATCACAATACAAAGTAAAGGGTAGAGATGGGGTAGAGAAAACGGGAATCAGTATGGCTAGTGATTAACATGTAATTTTGTTGTTGTTGTCAAGTGTGTTTTCTTAAAATAATAAGCTAACCATGAAAGAAAAAGACGCTGATCAATGTTTCTGGTAACACTTTTTGTTTATAGTCCTTGTCTTAGTGTTTTGTTTTTCTTCTGCTATTCTCCTGCTTTTCATTTATCTATTTATTAAAATTCTAAGGACAAACTAGAATTCCACCTCCCATCCCTCCTTCTGTCAGAAAGTGGTGACAAAAAAATGATTCATTCAGCTTATACTGACTTCATGTAATATTTACTGTGATTTACATACCATTAGTGTAAACAAACTCAGTGATAGTGTATGTGTGTGTGTATATGTGAATACATCTTTCAGCAAATTCTGTCCATATAATGGCAGTATGTAACACAATAACTGTTAATTACAGCACCAATATGCCACGTTCCAATTCTTTCGAAAGTCTCATATTTTGTTGCAACTTTTAAATTTCAAGTTTGAAATTTTGTTCTAAAACGTGACAAATCACCGGTGATCTGAATACTGCGTTCATGAATTTTGAGTGAATCTGCTAATGACGTTTTAGTTACAGGTCTTGTCACATTCAAAATAAAACCAGAGTCAGCCTGTATTTCTAACATTTCCTCCTGTACAAACACAACCATATGCCCGCCCAGACCATCATGTCTATCCAAAGACTTACCAGCAGCTTCTCTGGGGTAAACATGCAAACAAAAATGTATTTCAAAAGGGAAAGCCAAAAGAAAAAAAAATCACAGACAATGCGTAGCCTCACAACCTAACAAAAAACCTAAACAGAAAATGCCAGACAGGACTCTTGGAATGCTTGAAACAAAACCATGTTAGACATCCAGGGATACAATCCACGAACCTTGGTACCAGTCTATCCATGCAAGGTGTGGGGCAGGGGTGGGGGCATGAGAACAATCCAGAGGTGGTAGAACTGCGTGATGAATAACCGGTGGAGTGGAAGAGGGTCACAAAGCAGAGAACTGACGAGGACCATGCACCCACAGCGGACATCGCTCACTGCTGACTCTAACCTTGGACTACAAGAATGGGAAAGGTCACTCCATTCCAGCTGCTCATCATTCACAGTGATTGGCAGTGTGTAATGCTGTTTATCTTCCTCCTGATAAGAATGATGCACTTCTCCCACTACATTTGACAGCCCCAATCAACTGCGTCATTTGGTGCTTTGATGTATGTGTTATGTTAAATATGGGTTTTGTTTCCAAATTCAGTACTTGGGGGAGTGCGGGGGAACAAACTGAAATGTGCAAATGCCGACTCCAAGAAGAATACATTTTAATATAATAGCACTGAAATGTTGTAAGGAATGTCCTACCACTGGGCAGAGGTGAACACAAATCTGTGGCATAAATCTGGAGGAATTTTTGTTCCAACTTGAGACCAGAACAAAAAAGTCTATAGTGACTGCATACCTGGGCGGTTTTGTCCTGTAACTTTATTGATATGGCAGACATGTCTCATATCACCGATTCCTTTTCACTCTGCGGTTACTGAAGAACTATTGTGAAGCAAAATTAACTTCTCTTGCCGTTAACGTTTGGTTCACTGATTTTATAGTTTTGTGAAAGGCGGCAGCTGAGAGCAATCCTTGTCAGTTCTCCCACTTCCTCTTCCACTCCTGTTTCACAACACTGCACACTCTTTGTAGCCTGGCATGATCATAAATGGAAAAAATGTACAATCATCATTAACACTTTGCATGTTCTTTGATCACAATAGAAACTATCAAATTCTTAATTACAAAACCAACAAAGATTGCATTGAGCATGATTATAAACACGTCTAGATTTAAGAAAGAGAAACACACAAGAACAATAGCTATCAATGAAATAAATTCCTTGTATTCAGCTGCATAAACTGTCCTTCCTTGCATTCTATATAGACACGTAGAATGAAAAGGGCAGTGGCGTGAAAAAAGATGCACACTAGCTGGGAGAGAGCTGTGCCTTAACTGACATGGTCAACATGTACATACATTGTACCAGTGCTGAGAAAAGATTAAAGTCATGAACTGTGCCCATTTTAACCACAGTTAAAGGAACAGGGATGAAGACCAATATATAAAAAGAAAAACAAACCCAAAAAACTGCAGACATGAAGATAATCTCCAGTTTCATGTCAACCTACCACTATCGTTCCAATACAAACAACAGGAGGAAAAAACAAGAAGAAAACAAGTTTATCATTCATATCAGTTGAAAACAGTGGTCAGTTTTGTAATATATGTCCTCTCTGAACCAAAATTTCAGTTTAGAGTTTGAATAATACTGTACATTTCTCCCTTTGCAACCCTTTGTAAAAAATGTGCCACAAAAGATGGGATGATGTCATGAATGGAGAGGATTTATACTAAGGTTTTGATTTTAACCAAAAAAAAAAAAAGGAAAAAAGATAATTTTCCTGTATTATAGTGGTTTTTGGAAAGTTCCCCAGATCAAAATGACTGGCACAATCTTAATTCAGTGTGCTAATCTTTGACCGAATATTTAAACAAAATATCATTTTGATAATTTCATATATTAGTGGATACTCATCTTGTCAAAGCCTTCATTCACTATCTTTCCACTGCCTCCAGGAAATGTACATGGAGGAAAAGAACCAGATGAAAGGCTGACTTGTTGGACCATGTGCAGAATGCGGACTTTTTAGTTTTCTGGCCTAACAAAAATATTTCAATGCTTTCACAATTCTATATAAATGGCATTTTGCTTCCACATTTCTATTGTACATCAACAATATTGTATACCACATTCACCAGTTACTGCTGATGTTCCTGTTCTCCTGCTGTCTGTACATGTACAAAAACCAGAAAGACAACAAATGTACAGCCCATGTTCTAGGTACATCTCAATCAAAAACCAAACCTCGAACTCCCCCCAAAACCCTGGAAAATAAGGGTAAAGATCTGATTAAGCAGTCGGACTGGTTTTTACAGCACAAATTATCGTTACTTTGACATATCAGAATCATGTTGGTGTGGTCCTTTACATTAACAAAATTATTTTGATCATTCAATTTTCCTTCACCCTCTGTATACATATTTCATGTACTTCTTCATGACTGTTGGTTTTAACTTCTTTACTTGATGATAGTCAGTCCACAGAAAACCATTAAAATCACTATTTCAGCTTTGTCTCATCCTTTCATCCATTGGGGTACATGTTCTCTAAACACTAAGGAAAAGGGAGGGAGTGACAACTAACATCTCCAAGGAGGGAAGGGGAGGGGCGGTGAGAACATTAATATGAAACGTTTTCTCACATTTGTTCTTGCTTTCACATCAACAGTGGTGGTAAATGTATACACAGGTTGAGGAGGGTAGGGGCTGGGGCTGGGGCTGGGGTGGGTGGTTCATAGGGGAAAGGGAACTGAGAGGATAGGGGGTGGGGGGAAGAGTAGGGAGACTCAAGTGCCAAGTGCAAAGAGAAAATTGGAAGTGAGGACCAACACTTGACGATTTGGATCTGTACATACATTCCATCACAATATTTGCTGGTGACTGGACCAATGTGTGTCACACATAAATCGAAGTGTAAAAAAAAAAAAGCAACCACCACTCCAGAAAGGGTAGTATCAAGAGTCTGGTGAAATAAGCTTTCTCACCTACTGTTTCTTGTTGCGAGAAACATTTGTGTACTTGGGAAAAGTTGAAGCATGTTGTACTCTGCAAAAGCATTAACTAACATAAACAACAAAATAATGAATTTTTTTTTTCTCCACTGAATTAAGTTGTGAAAAGAAATTCGTATGCAGCAACTAGGCATGCATATGTAAACCCATTCCCCAACCTTCAACACACATACACTCATGCAAACTTTGCACAACCTTTCTAAAAGTTATGATGAATATGTACATACTGAATTCTTGCTAAGCACTCGTTTCAGGTTTTCACTTGTCTGTGGATGCCAGGGAGTAAGTGTGCATGCTGGTCTGAGTGTGAATGCTCAATCAGCAAGAAAGAGAAAGCTGATGACTGAAAAGATGGGAAGAAAAAAAAGTAAATTAATGTTGCAGGTGTACTTCCAAAACAATCTGATGTTTTGCTGGGAAGATCACTGATGCTATGTTTGCTGAATGACCTGCATACATTTTATCCTATTCACAATCTGTACAATGATCTTCTGCTTACAAATATCCATATAAATTACTGACAAAAATGGAATGCATGGTCACTCTTTGCCAGCTGCATTTCAAAACAAAAAAAATCAAGAAAAAAGCAAAACCACTGAACTGATACTGTATTTAAATACATTTTTGTTTAATGGAGTCCTAAATACATACTGTACAGCTCTAAATATTCTAAACTTTATATTGTTTAATCTAGCAGTTCCATGAATCAATCAGTATTTGCAGCAGTTCCAGTTTACCATTTTGTATTTTACAACAGAGTAA
The DNA here is from genome assembly GCA_011634625.1 of Babylonia areolata. NCBI lineage: Eukaryota > Metazoa > Mollusca > Gastropoda > Neogastropoda > Buccinidae > Babylonia > Babylonia areolata. The sequence goes on along the minus strand of JAAQRG010101095.1, from coordinate 15,202 downwards.
AAAAATCAGGATTACCTACAGCCAAGAGAACAAAAATGGGGTGGAAAAAGGAAAAATCATGATAAAGAATGCAGTCTAAAGCCATACAAGTCAATCTTACCTTCCATCAAAGGTTTCATTTATTGCATATCAAAACTAGAACGGTAAGAAAAGTGTCAAATTGTTGTGTCCTGCACTTGCTGTTCATACATTTTCCTGCCAAGAGTACTACTGTCATACATTTGTAGTCCACTGTACATATACATTATCAAATTTGAACACGCAATCAAAGAAATAATTTTCCACTCTGCATGTTGCAAGCTGACAAATGCATTTGAATGTGCAATCCATTCTTGATTATTTCAAGTAGAAGAAAGTAAAAGACCTGTGTAGCTACAAGGCCTGTAAATATCCAAAGATTTTGTAATCTGCATTCTCTTGGGCACTGCTGTGACAATGTCCAATTCAGTGCCCAATGAACACACAAATTTTGTTCTCTGATGAGCTGTTGCTGATGGCTAAAACTACACCCACAATCTGAAAGACCGCAACATTACTTGAATGTTCTGTCAGTCAAAGTACAGTGACTGATTTGCTTCAAAAGTCAGGAAGTCTACTTGTCAACCACTTGTGCAACCAATCAGACACTTGTATTCCTACAGCTTGAAGTTCCCTGGCTGTCTTTCAATCAGATACTTGTATTTCTACAGCTTGAAGTTCCCTGGTTGTCTTTCAATCAGACACTTGTATTCCTACAGCTTGAAGTTCCCTGGCTGTCTTTCAATCAGACACTTGTATTCCTACAGCTTGAAGTTCCCTGGTTGTCTTGTGAAGCTCATTCAATGTTTCTGAAACAGTGTTGGTGGCAGCAGCAGCAGCAGTATCACGGGGCTCAGGGTCTCTCTGTTAGCCATGACCTCTGTCAGGACAGAATGACCAGGGTTACTTTGCCACGGGAATTCTTCAGGATGTTCACCGCCTGTTCGTGGGTGACACCGTCCAGGCTCTGTCCGTTCACTGAGAGGATCTGATCCCCTCGGGCCAGCTGACCATTCTCAGCAGCAGCCCCCTTGGCAAACACGTTCTTCACATAGATGGGGAGGTCGCCATGGGGTGACCCATGACCCCCCACAATGGAAAAGCCCAGTCCATCAGGCCCACGCTCCAAGGTCACCGTTTTCTGGGGTGGCTGGCTGCACAACACAACATGAACAAATCCTGTCAAAAAAGTTTGCATCAGTTTGACATGGTACAGTATATGACACCAAACCTGTCAACTCCTTTTCTGAGGTCATTCAAAATAATACACATAGATTATAACTTTTGTTTTGAGTCATGCGTTTTCTGCTTTGAACATTCCCTGTCGGACTTTGTAAAACATAGTGTGTTGCAAGCTACAGCCAGTGTACTTGTTCTCTTTGGCTAAGACTCCCCAAGGCCTTGCTTCACCTTAGCCAAAAAGCCTTTCTTCTGCAAGCCTTGACTACATCCATGGGTATGACTACGGAACGTGATGGTTGTTCTAGCAGCCAGCCTTGATATTTAGTCAGTTGAAAATACAGCATGTTATCATTCTGATCACAACTGGGCTGCCTCCATCTGTGAGAGGAAAACATTCTATGAAGTCCACTCAGATGGTAATGGCAATGATGTTACGGGTCCTAGAAACTTTGGGTCTCTTTCAGCTTGCTGTCATCTGTTCAGCTCTCTGAGCATTTCGTGACAAGGTTGTGCCTATAGAATGACCCTTATGGTTCCCAGGTGGACTACTTGTTCTGGGACTTCTTACTACAGTACTTAAGACATCTGACATGGACTGTCCCCCATTCCTCTCCATACAAAATGAAAGACCCCCTCCATCCATGAGGGGAGGCCATCCCAGACAGAGTAGGAAGGCCACTCTCTCCCCCCATCCTCATCAGGAGGGTGAGACTGTCTTGCCCACCTACCCTCATGGAGGGGGAGACTGTTTCACCCACCATCTCTCACAATGGGTATTTCCCCATCGCACCACACACAACCCAGCCAACCCACAGTGACTCTTCACTGTGGAAAAGTGCAAAAGCTGGGTCTTCTTTTGGAGAAATGGGTATTGCTATAACAGACAGGGTCAGTAAGCCACAGAATTTAAAACAAACAAACAAAAAAACAACAACACACCCACAGCAGTCACAATGAAAACAAGGACACGTCCAGCAGGACAGAGAACCTCGAGCACAGTCCCTGCACAAACACTTACCCCTCATCCTCCAGTTCCACGGCCACGGTCTGAAGTGTGGGGTCACCCGACTGATCACCGCTCACCTGTCGAGACCTCTGACCTCCTGTCACGCTCACCACCGTGTCCTCCCCTGCAAGGTGAAAGCCTTGACATAAACTGTGAGAATTTAACTGAAATGCTGACAGTCAATCTAAAGTCACATTTTTTTCTGAATGTGCATGCTACCAACCAAGTCCTTCCCATCAACATTATATTAGTAGAATTAAAGTAAATTTAATGATCAAATTGGTTAATTAAAAAAACAACAAATTTAATCCTTTCCAATACAACATTCAAGACATTATGTCACTAAGATGAATACAGTACTAACCCTTTTGAAGTTTATAAAAATTATCAATGAATACAGTACTAACCCTTTTGAAGTTTATAAAAATCATCAATGGACTAACAGTTTAATCTTTCACGTGACAGTAATGCAACCCCTGTTTATGTTTTCCACCCACGAAAATGCGTAGCTGTTTGTATGCTTTAAAAGGTGAAACTAATAATGGTGATAAATTTCTCAAATGCCAACAACAGTTGTTTGAAGCACCTCAGCAGTATTGGTCAGGCACTGGACTTCTGCTTCAGTGTTCACCGGTGATCGAGAATCAAAACCCCATTTTGGAATGGAGCTGTGTCCTTGGTAAAGGCACTTCACTCTTTCTTCCAAACTCCACCCCGGGTGGAAGAAGCTTAAAACAGTGGAAGGAGAAGGCTGGGCTCCACCATCCAATGCTGAGGCCCAGACACACTGAATATTAATTCACCGCCCCAATGGCTGTAAAGGGCTGTGAGACCATCAACCTTCCTTTTCTTCGTCTTGCTTTTGTTTTAGTTCTTTGCAATAACCAATGCAGCATATTCACAAGGTCACTGTCTGAAAGGGTCAGCAGAGAGGTACAACCTTTGACCTTTACCTTGCACAACCTGCAGGGTGACAGGACTGGAGGCTTTCAACAGCTGGACAGCATCAGCATGACCCATGCCATCCGTGGACACTCCATTGATCATCAGGATTTTGTCCCCTACCTGCAAACACATGTTCACTGATGTCACATCTACCACTTTTCTCAATCAAATGCATGGGATAACACTGCAAGTCTGTGATGTTAAATTTCATGCCATTATTTGCTTTATTTAATACAGCATGACATATGTAGAACCAGTTCTATGTCCTGGACAATGCTGAAGTTTTTGGTTTGGTTTCTGGTCACTGGCAAAGCCATCTTTTTCATAAACATGACACTCCTATCAAACCAACAAACCACCCGTGACCATAACAACTGACAAAGACAAGAAATTACATCAATTGTAAAACAAAACATGCTTCTGACACCAAAACCATATATGAAATTGTGATTATTATTTACACATCCTAAAAGCTGATGGTCCCAGTCCCCATCCCCACCTTCCTGTACCATAAACATTAATCAATTTTTGTTTCATTTCCCCACACTCGTACTTGGTTGTTGTTTTTTTAATTTGTTTTTAAAAAAAATATGTTTTTATATGAATGTAAGTTGGTTTGTGTCACAACTGATACACTGATAATAACTATAAACACACACATGACATTTTTTGCTCAACAAAGAAACATGAAGAATCAATCACAAAGAAGACAAACTCACCCTGAGCTTTCCAGACCGAGCAGCAGGTCCATCCGGGTTGAGGTTGGCGATGATGATGGGCACGTCGCCCAAAGGGCTGCCCAGGCCCCCTGCCACGCTGATGCCCAGAGAGCCGCTCAGGTCATGCTCCAGCTGTACCGTGCGCAGGTGACTAGCGTCTTCACTCTGACCTGCTCACACAACACACACTGCCACTGTCAGTGCCACTCATGCTACTGCTGGAAACAAACACTGGCTACATTGTTAGTTCTTATAATATTGCTTTTTTTTTATGGATTGATGTAGGTAGGCATATAGCGCCGGTCCTCAATCAAAGACCAAGCCCTAAACACTTACCAAACACAGACTGTAATTGATATGGATACTTACATTACGCCTGTCCTCTGTTAGAGACCATGCTCCAAGTGCTTTACAAACACACAAGTCATTTGCACAACAGCCTGGCTATCTGGGTTATGCCAACTGAGAGCTGCTTTAAGCGCAAATCTTTTGTTCCCTGTGTCATTCAGTCATGCATGTACACACCCATTCATTCCGTTTCAATTGTCATTCAGTCACATGTGCATGAATATCAGCCACACTGTCAATATCACTCATGTTCTGTTCTAGATAAATATCAGTGATACTATCAGTACCACTGATGTTGCTGTTGTAACTAAATGAATATTACCCCCACTGTCAGTTCCATTCACCCCATTTGACTAGGTTTCAGTACATACATTTTTTAAAGCAGAGTTTGGAAAGTTTGAAACAATGGCATGAACAAACTCTTGTATGTGGAAATGATTCAAGGTTTCAAATACTTACTTTTATCAGTAAACCAACTGTGGAGGGTACAATCCCAAACTATCCTTCCAAAATACGAAAGTACATACATTCCATCACAGAAAAGTTAATTCTATTGTTGTAAATGAATATCAGCTACATTGTTAGTTCCACTGACACTGCTGTTGTAAATGAAAAGGTGGTTGTCATTATTTTGTTTGCACCATAATCTGCTGGATATAATGACTGTTTAAAGACTGATACATGTTTGTTTTGAATCTCTACATTCAAGTGTAACTCATCAAAATGTTCTTCAAATGCACTGGTTTAACTGCTGGAACGACATTACCAAGTAAGTTGATTTAATGAAAATCAGGAAAATCCATCCTTTATTACATAATTTGTATGTTTTCCTTTACACTTATCTATCATCATTACATGGAACGGTCTATAATTTAATATGTATGTTAAATATGTCTGTATGTCATAACATAACATACGTCATCTCTCTCATGTATGTCAGACCAAAAACTTGGATATACTGTGTATAGATTCACTGATTATTTGTGAACCACATTAAGAAAATAATTTATAATTATAAACCAAACCATTTCAATAAAAACAACATGCATGCTGACTGGATACACAAAGTTAAAGATCATGCCAATTCAATGCTTCTACACCATTTATGGGTTAAATGAATATACTGTTTTCATTCCACAACCATGTCCACATTCACGCTAACATTCTGAGTTCACACACACAGCAAATTCACTGAGCAATGATCATGCACTGGTGACTGCCCAAACAGCAACACAGTGAATTTCTCATGGTGAAGAAAAAACAGCAAGCTAAATACACTTCTTGTATCACAGCTGAAGGGTGCAACTTACACATTCACAAGCTACAACTCGATGTAGTATAGACACCACATGCTCACGTCACTACCACTACAGATCTAATACATGAAATATCTCTATACATTATAAAAATGGGAATAAAAGAGAGAACATCTAAAACATGTAAGAGAGATAGATAGAGAAAGAGAGAGAGAGAGAGAGAGAGAGAGAGAGAGAGAGAGAGAGAGAACGCGACCAAAAACTGAATATGAAGAAGGCAGCGAAATGTTATCATTAAAATACGGAAAATCATGGTGTGCAGGGCTGACAGCCAGCCTTATAGAGATATTATATATTATATCATAATAACTGTCAATATAAGATAGCACTGGAAATAAATTAGCAAAATCTTTTGAAAAGCTGGTCAACCCATATGCCTTCTTTGTTGTTATGATGATCACGCTTGATACATGCATTTTAAACGAGCACATGTTGACCAAAAGATCTTCACAGCCCAAGAACACAGAAACTGGCCTGCTTGATGCACGTTCTTAAATAGTACATGTATAAAAGACTGGGTTATCGTCTACATTTCCATTTTCTCCTAAAACAACATGGGAGATTAAATAGACTAAGAGTCTTATTTCACACCAGTCATGCTCAAAAGAATAATAATAACAGGAGAAACTGGAAGGAGGAAATAAACATTATTATAATATCCCCAGTTCCTAAACTCTGTTTAGTCCTTTGCAACCCACTGCACAAGCCATGATTAGGTAATCCTGAATACATTCTTTTGCCCATGTTTGAAGCCTCTTTAGTTCACAAAAGCAATGAAGAAGAGACACAAGTGAAGCACGCATCCCCCTCTGCCTTCTGTTTCCCCCAAAGCAAATGCCACACAATATAAAAAATCTTGTTGTCCAGAGCACTCTTTGTCTAACACTTCAGTTAAATACAACAGGGCTGCACTTCTTACCAGATGTATGGGCTTAAAGTGAAACATACAATTCTGTGCAGAGTTTGACAAAACAAAATATAGTTAGATTAAATTGATGCAAAAAGCAAGCATGCAGTTTTAATGGAAAATATACAAACACTTGTCTGGTTACAGAGTTACTGAATGGGACAACTTAGTGAATAAAAAGCTTATAAGCTGTTCACCAGTGAAATACTGATTAGTATAATCTTAAGTTAAAAAATAATGGGAAAACAAGGCTATTAGAAGTCAATGACCTAAATGCCTTGATTTTATCAACAACCTGAAGCCATTAATACAATGTCAAAATCTGTCAGATGTTATGGAAGAATATGAATGGGGAAGGAAAGTTGTCCTGTCATTATCATTTATTTAAAAACAAAAAGCCAACAACAAAACCAAACAAAAAAACAACTTTTTTTCCCCCTTTCATTTCCTTTTTCAACTGCCTTATTCCTCGTCAAAGAGCTTTGCAACTAGTGATCTCATTCATGTATGTAAACCTGTTCAGTGTAGAAGAGAGAAACCATGAGTATGTATTTATGTATGAAAAGTAAATACACAATTCAGTCAATAAAAAAGAAAAGAAAAAAGGTCAATTAAAAAAAGAGAAAAAAAGAAAAAAGGAACAACTCTTCAGGTGAAGATTATATCCAAACAAGAAATATACTATAATTTCCCAGTATGTTTTGTTGGAAGATTTCTTAAAAGAAAAAGAAAAAGGTAACATGCAGAAACATGAAACTCTAATTTTCCAACAGGTTGTTACACGTGAATGAAGACAACTATTTTTCAAGCATAAATTGACAGTAACATCATGGACTGCCATCTAATGACATAACATGCACAAGCACTCTCAGAACACACAGACAAAAACAAATCTTTACACACAGACAAAAACAATTTTCCATGAGTTCAGAAAATGTTTGTGACATGCTTGTTCTGATGGGCTGAGATGACTTCATACATCCACTGGCACACAAACTTGTTGCCATTATCGTAACATCAAAAACAGTTGACAGCACAAAACAAATGTCATTATGAACCAGGCAACATCATGCACCTGTGTCAGCAAAAACCAAACAAACAACTTCATGTCACACAGGATACACTTTCTGCCCCCATCCCATCCATAAAACTGGAGTACTGTCAAGTACACTGCATCTGCACACTTCACTTTGCTCAGTTCAAACTTCATGCATGATCTTAAATTCATTGGGGACTATTCAAAAGACTAAGTAAATAATATAAATGAAAAATTCAAAACATTCTTTTCTTTATCTTTTGGTTATATATTCAAGCAGGAATTACCAAAACATTATAATCAAATGCTTCTACCTTTCATATTCAACCAAGAGGTACCTAAATGCCAGCATAAAATATTACTGTATTTCGGTAATGTCCACAGCCAGAACGTATCCAAATGATAAAATCAAATATCTCTTTCTTTTTGTTCCATATTCAGTCAGTAATTATCAAATCAACCACATATTTTCAAGGAAAACAAACTGGAATCACCTTATCTCCATTTTAGGCAAGGCATGTCCAGGTTCAATGCACAAACCTTTTCACATTCAAACGAAGACTAAAATGAGTAGTTGTTTCTAATTTGATTTTTACTTTGTGCCTGCCTCATCCTGAAAATAAAATGAAACAGGGGAATAAGGAAATATGAGACAACATTCAAGCACAGAAACCAGTTTCACTGTCGTGATTTGATTTGTCAGTTGATCTGCTGAACTGCAGAAAATATGTTGAAACCTCAGTTAAGAAATGATTGTGAAAAAAGAAAAAAACAAAAATCTGGAAAAACCAAACACTATTTCATTGGTGAAAAAAGTCAACAAAAGACCACATATCAAAAATAAACTCTACAACCAAGGACCACAAAATATATATGTAAATATGAACATACCTGACCACCATGCTAAATACCACCTCATGCAGACTGGAAACACTGATGATGCTATTTACAAAAGAACAAAAAAAAAAAAAAACAAAAAAAAAACAAAAAAAACAACAAAACACTGACACCTCAAACTGAAAAATCAATTCACAAATAAATAAAACCCATGATGCAGTTAAGGGGCAAGCTGACACCAACAACAGCAGATGCAGGTTAAAAAATGGTGGAGGGGAGGAGAGGAAAAAAAAACGCAAAAAGGGACAAAGGCGGCGGGGACAGGCAAGCTGACCTTGGAATAACGTGTGAACCTGGCAGGGAGTCAGATGGGGTAGCCACACACCCAGGGCCCCCACCCAGCTGCTTGGCTTTCTCTGTGACAGCCACTGGTCACAACTACACTCACAACTACTGCCCTGGATTCCGGTTTTGATTCTGAACGAACTCGCAGGCAGTCTATCATTGCTTTGGGACCCAAACATTTCTTCAAATTAACAATCAGGAAGAGACCTATAAGAGCACTGCTTGTAAATTTTGGACCACTGGTTCTTACTGTCATACAAATTGAAATGACTGCATAACTGATTAAAAACTGTCCTATCAAACAGGAAATCTGTTGGCACAGCTGGCAGGAGCTCTGCTGGGTAACTGGTAGAAAAGTTACTGGAGTGAACCAATCTAAGGCTGCAGTTTTCAGAAGAATTACAAAGTTGGCTGGAAATTCACTGGTATAAATCTGACAGTGGCCTACAATTTGAAACTTAGCCACAATGATAATAGAAAAAGTGACAGGAAAATTGTACAGTGCTATACACTGTATCAATCTGTAGTGTTTCAGTACTAAGAGCTGACAGGGAATCTGCTGGTTGTAAAGTAAGTACATGTGGATTACAGATTCTCATTTAAAAACAAAAGGTGCGTGTGTGTGTGAAGCTAAAGCCTTCTTACTATCAACTGGTTCTCAGGAGATGAGCGCTTTTACTGACAATACCAGGCCTCCATATGATAATTAGCACATGAACTAGTAGCACAGAGATATTTTGATAATATCATAACTTTCTTTCCACACATTTCTTTTGTTTTAGGAAAATTAAAAACTGTCTCAAAAAACCTCGTAAAAATAAACATAAAACCATACAATTTTTTTTCTCAATTTTTTCTTCACATACCAAAGTATGTGTTGAGAACTGTGAAATGACATGTGTCATTTTCGAAAATATCTTCTCTGACTAAATTTGATAGAGACTAACTGTTTGATCATGATTTTTAAAGCTCATTTCAAGCCTCATTATCTAAAAGCTTCCCCCTGCTTTAAGCAGTCATTTTTTTCAATTACTGCCGAAATGACCTTATTTCATCCATCTCTGAACTTCGAAATTTTGTCAAAAATGTTTCAGAGAATTCAAATACTTAATACAAGGCAATTCCAGTGATGTCCAACTGTCCCTTTCTTTCTCTTTCTATAATTGATTTATTATTACTTGTATTATCATTATTGGTTTTTTGGTACATAGCTAATGTGACACTGAAAGATATGAACTAGACATCTTAACAAGGAAAAAAGCCTGAAACAAACCCCCGGTTTGTTGCACTTGATTGGAGTATGGCATGATGCAGGTCAGTAATATAAAGCATGGAATGATTGCTATTTATGTTACAAATGTGATCCTAATCTTCTGAGGGAAAATCAAGCCTAATGATTACATGGTATAAAGAGATAAAACCCCTGTTAGCTGACCTTACGAACAACAAAGATTTCAATGTTTTTGAACTGGAAATATTTTGACAGTCATATTAAAAAAAACAAGAAAAAAAAACAAAAACAAATAAAAACCGATTTCAACAATGTGCATGAGCAAACATGCTATTTTGGTGATATGAAGTGATCTGCTTAACACAATATCAGCAAGCAGTTGTATTAACAAATCACAGTCAATTATCACTACAACCGCCTCTCCTGAACTGGATCAGGAAGAACAGAATCTTGTTTGGATCAAAAGATTTGACTCTGATTTGAGCATCATGACCATGCCTAGCTGAAAGCTGCTGCATAGAGACCAAATCTGCATCTCAACAAACATGTCTGCTATTTACATACTGAGGTGACAGTCCCCCCACCCCACCCCACCCTTTGTTCCCCCAACAACAGTGCTCCATGTGCATAGTGACATTCCCTCTTAATCAGTCACACAGTGCATGTGTCAGGAGGTGCGTCACGGCAAATATTAGAGGACATTACTTACATGGGTTTACATAGTTTTCACACTTTACAGACCTCTTTCAGTGTAACTGTGCATGAAATGAATCCAAATAAATAGAATGGAATTCTTTTCCCAATCTATTTTAAATCATTCATCAACTTCTTCAAATTTGGTCCAAACTGACATGTACAATTTTGTAAACAATGATTTCAAACAATCCAAGGCTCAACAAAAGAATCGGGATAAGGTTGGGTGATCCCTCTCTAATTTCTAATGTACATAAATAAGCCAGTGAGATTCAAGAGGGAAGAAAGCTAAATAATGATGTGTATGATGAGTACACTAGGTAAGATGTAGTAGAATGGCATAATACTAAGGACAGCACCCTATGGTTACACTAGACAAGCAACTGAAAAGGGGACCCAAGGTTAGTAGCTTTTGGAAGAGGGCAGACCTGTCAGAAAAAAAACACAAGGAATGAATGTTAGTTCGTGTCCATCACATACATGGCTGCTTAACAGCTGCAACATACAACATCAGTGACAGTTAAGACCATCCACATGTGCACAATAGCTGTGTCCTGAATGGTTCCCATGGACTGGATGCAATATTTTTTTTTATCATCATACTTTCCATTTCATGTTGAAAGAGTGTTGGAATGCTTTTACACTAAGGCAATTTCTGGTTGTTCGTTCCTTCCCCATGCCTTTTAAAAAAACTGAATTATAAACTTTTTTCTCTTACTGATACTTCATTACTTGGAATAGAGACCGATAATTACTGGAATCAACTGGGTTTCTGTTTCAAAGTCAGCTCTGTGGACATGCTATTAAAAACAAAAATAAGAAAACTCAAGAGATGGAAAACTGAAATATGTTAATATGAACTGAAATCTAATAATGATATCAATCATGTCATTTTTTGTTTTGTTTCAAAGTCAGCTCTTTTGACATGCTACTAAAAACAAAAATAAGAAAAGTTAGAGATGAAAAACTGAAATATGTTAATGAACTGAAATCTTAATAATTATATCAATCATGCCATTTAAATGTCTTATCATTATTTTATTTTTTTTTAATTTTTAATTTTTTTTTTTTTACAAAGACTGTTCTAACATAACAGAGTAAGAAGTATCTCGATTCACCAATACTTGCATAACTGAACATGCATTTAGAGCCAAATCCTATGTGAAAAAAAACACAGTATGCTTCAGAAGACACAGCTGAGAACAGTGAGACTAATAAACCACACGAGTCCTGAATTACTTAACAAGTCAACAAGAATAAGCAGGAATGCAGGCTGTGCACTGTTAGTTTGAACAGCTCTATCCTAAACAACAACTGTACATATACAGTATGCACCTGCTACATTCTTCACACCACTGAAATACACACGTGATATACAGGAGGAAATCTTTTCTAAATCTGATCAGATTGTGTCTGTCCCTAACAGTTGTGAAATCCCACTGCCACTACTGCAGTATTGCAAAGTGACAAGCTCTACAAAGGACAACTCTGACAGCTTAAGGATTGGACTTTGTGATAGTGAGAAGGAAAGGGATCTGAAAGATGGACGGAAGGAAGGAAACTGTAAACAAATTGAACAGGTTAAACTGATGTGGATTTGACAGTTATGCAAGTTGACTGCAAAGGAGCACAAAAAGAAGGGTGGTGATGAATAACATGTTTTTTTGTTTGTTTGTGTGTGTGTGTGTGTGTGTGTGTGTGTACGCGTGCATGCATGAGATCCACAAAAGCAAGAAAATATTGGGAAAAGTGTGTGAAAATACAAAATTCTTTTATGGGTGGTTATGTGCACATGAACATCTGAAGGTGTTCAAGTGCAGCTGCAGGTAAAAGAAGGGAAAAACAACAAAAGACAGGATTCTGTTAGTAACATAGACAAACAGAATTAACTTGAAATCAGCAAACAGTCTGTTTCATTATGGAAAGGATCAGGAAGGATCAGACACTACAACAAAGCAAAGTTTGAATGGATAATATCCAGTCTTGTGATGAGGAAAAAAACAGAAAGAAATGATGCATCAGGACAGAACAATCACCTTCTACTTTCCTTTCATACAAGCTAGGAAGGGATTGGATACCCACTAAAGAAAGCTACACTTTTGCCTGATGTACAGTCCTCCAGATATATAACCGATATGAAAGCATACAATAATCTGAGAATGAATATGGACAGAGGGGTGGCGGTGAAGAGAGCAAGTCTAAATATAACCCATATGAAAGCATACAATAATCTGAGAATGAACATGGACAGAGGGGTGGAGGTGAAGAGAACATATCTACAGGGTGACAACAAAAATACATACAGCTGGAGGGACAACAGAAAACAGCTAGAGATTACATGGTAGTGACTAACACCCACAGTGCAGGGAGTGTCACGCTAGCCTCTCTCCAACACTACAGCCATAGCGTGCAACCCAAAACACCATGGAACGGTGCCACACAAGTCAGGGTGAGCCACCTAACAACACGTTCATGGTGTACACCTAGCAAACGAGGTGCTCTTCAAAAAAGGCATCACATGTAAACAGTGGTATTAACACACATACACTGGACAGCAATTCTCTTGTTAAAGACAATTCTATGCTTGGCAAATAAAAGGAAAAACAAAATTAAGATGTGGAAAAAAAGACCAATGGGCAGTATCAGGTTGAATGTGAAAAATAATCAATTATGAAATTTAAAAAAAAATTCTGGTCAATGACAAATACAACTGCAGGACACAAAATCAACCACATAATTGATATCAGTGTTATCTTCTGAACCAATCTTGATGGGTTTTTTTTTTATGATGAACCTCTTGTGATGCAATTCTTCAGTAAATCGTATGCCTGTGTGTGTGTGTGTGTGTGTGTGCATTCCTACCTCCTTAGTAAGAATAATGAGGACAAACAATTATCTTGACTTTGTAAAGTACTTAGAATTCATTTCTTAATAAGTGCTGTCTAATAATCTACAATTACTGCTATCATCATGAAGTCATGGACCACAGTTAAGGTTCAATTGACATCCAGATGTAGATCTGAATGGGAAATATAAAATACAATTCACATGAAAAAAAATGTAGCCTACATAAACACTGACCCTTGTGCCATGTCAAAGCTTTATGCCATGCTATCAAAAACAACACTAGCACTAGCAGCAGCAAACACTCATTATGATATAGCTGGACACAAACTTCAAAATAATATTCAGCATGACAGTCATATGGACATTGGTAATTTTTTCAATTTTCAAATTCAGTATCCACAGAGACAGAAGTAGTAAAAAAAAAAGGAAAAAAAAAGAAAAAAAAAGGAAGTATTTCCAGACTTACACTATGAAGTCTTTAAAATGATGCTCTTTACTGAGTTACAAACACTTCAAAATCACACAGCCAAACAATTTTTCAAGCTGACACGTTTTCAAATGCCTTGATTATCAACTCTTCAAAGAGTTGTCTTTGATCATTGAAAATAACTTTCTGTTCTGTTTCAAAGATGGAGTCATTATTTCAAAGCCATAAAATGTATCTTTCCAAGACATGACGCAGTTCACATCTTTTTTTTTTTCAAACTGTGATTGTCTATGAAGCTTCGCAATTAACACTACCACTAAGAAGCTCACTTGCTGACACACCATTCAATCGAAGTCCATGACAGTTTCTGAGCATTTCTAATGTGTGCAATACCACCACTAGGCACCCAGATAAAAAAACAAAAAACAAACAAACATCACAAGCTTATGGTCTGCTTGATTACATTCAAAGCAATTTTTCTGCAGCTGTATCTTCAGAACAACTTTAATGGTAATGGTTCACATGAATCCCAAGAAAATGGTAGACATTACCATTTCATTTTAATAAAAATCTTTGTTTTATAAACTAAACTTTTAGTAATATAAACAATGTGTGCTAGCTGATCAATATGTCAAAGAAAAAGCACACACACACACACACATACATACACATTTTTTCATTCTCTTATATGTTTAGAAACAACTTCAAAAGAAAAACACATAAAATGCCAGCTGAAATCAAATCTTAAAACTATTCTCTGTTCCTCTTTCAATGCAAACCTTTCTTACAGAACTAGCAGAAAAGATCAGAAAAAATTTAATTAAGATAAAACCATTGGGGGAAAAATGTCTAAGGAAACACTCAAAATGGAAAACAGGTTGGGGGAGAGGCAAGTTATGAGGGTAGTGTAAGCTTGTGATCACACATATATAAAACTCAGAAACTTAAAACAACATAACACTATCACTGGATATTTACCTCCAACAAGCCCTGAAACAGGACTTGCTGTCCAAAGCAACATTAGATCAGAAAGTCAAAACAGAAAGGAAAAAAAGAACATACTTTTGGAATGTTTGCCCTTAGAACGGTTGCTGGCGGAGGAATCAGACTTCTTCAGTCCTGTGGAGTTTTTGCGAGAGGAGGTTCGGGAACCTGCTTTCAGACGTCCCACCGTCATTGACACTTTTCCCATCAGTGTCTGGTGATCAATGAAAAGTTTTTGAACAATTCCTTACATAGATTAATTCTTTCTGTAGCAAAAGGTCAGACTAGTACATACAATCCTAACTCCACTTCAAAATTCTGAAAACTTTTCATACTGAACACTTCTGAAATAGCCCTTCAT
>JAAQRG010101008.1:0-40346 GCA_011634625.1 Babylonia areolata | reverse complement strand
AGTCTGATGGGGCCCTGAAAAGGGTGGGAGGGTTCAGAAAAGGAAGAAGAAATTGGTCTGATGGGGCCCTGAAGAGGGTGGTACGGTTCAGAAAAGGAGGATTGGGTCTGATGGGGCCCTGAAGAGGGTGGGAGGGTTCAGAAAAGGAAAGAATACTTTACAGTCTGATAGGACCCTGAAGGCAAGTGTTAACCAAAAAGGAGGAAGGGATACTTAGTCAAAAGTCACTGTTTTATTAGCTGCAGAATATCAAGTTGCATTCAAGTCATCGTTCTATTGGCCATACAATCAAAATCTTTTCAGGGAATACTATTGTTGACTTTTGTTCCTCTGGACCTACATGTCCTGTCTGAAGATGAAAGCAATTACTGAAGTAATAAAAAGGGGTGTGTGTATGTGTGTGTGTGTGTGTGTGTGTGTGTGTGTGTGTGTGTATGTGTGTGTCTGTGTGTGTGTGTGTGTGTGTGTGCGCGCGCGCGCGCACGTGTGCATGTTCAGGGGTGTGTGGGTGTGAGTGTCAGTGGTGCAGATGCGGACATCAAGCTATACACCCAGAGAACCCCCAAATGCTCACCAAAACCTGCGGTGACAGGACTGCTGCCCATAGCAGCAGCAGCAGAGGCCAGGCTGTAGGCGTTAATGAGGCGAGTAGCGTGGGCGGTGGGGATGTGAGGAGGCATGGCCCGCACCAGGGGAGGGGTGGGGGTGCTGGTGCTGCGACCCAATGAGCTGCTCAGGTTCTGGCCTGATAAAGGGAAAGACATTGTTAAGACACACAGTTCTGACTTGATAAAGGGAGAGAGACATTGTTAAGACAAACAGTTCTGACTTGATAAAGGGAGAGAGACATTGTTAAGACACACAGTTCTGACTTGATAAAGGGAGAGAGACATTGTTAAAGACACACAGTTCTGACTTGATAAAGGGAGAGAGACATTGTAAAGACACACAGTTCTGACTTGATAAAGGGAGAGAAACATTGTTAAGACACACAGTTCTGACTTGATAAAGGGAGAGAGACATTGTAAAGACACACAGTTCTGACTTGATAAAGGGAGAGAAACATTGTTAAGACACACAGTTCTGACTTGATAATGGGAGAGAGACATTGTTAAGACACACAGTTCTGACTTGATAAAGGGAGAGAAACATTGTTAAGACACACAGTTCTGACTTGATAAAGGGAGAGAGACATTGTTAGGACACACAGTTCTGACTTGATAATGGGAGAGAGACATTGTTAAGACACACAGTTCTGACTTGATAAAGGGAGAGAGACATTGTTAAGACACACAGTTCTGACTTGATAAAGGGAGAGAGCTGTTTCAAGCACACATGAACCTTCAACAACTTAAAAAAATGATGTTTCAGCAACATTTTTTTTTTTACAGTTATTCAGTGCTTTATGAACAACAGATGTGTTGTTTTTGTAAAAAATGAAAGTGGCTGCGCAAGACAGCGCATGTGGTTATGGGTGATGCTAATCACACTGGGTGCACACACTTTTGTTTGCCAAAAAGTCAGCATCATTTTACCATGTCGCCAAAAAGAAAACTGCAAGCTCCCAAATGGCCTTGTATGTGGTGTGTTTGACAAGCGTTTTCAGTTTCTGTAATGAAATACCCAAGTCAAACAACAGTGACAAAAGACAGGAAAAGAATGAAAGTTGTACGTTGCCAGTGACAACTTCTCATTGAACCATAATCATGCTGGCTATGCACACAGCAGTTCTGTGCATTTAATGATTATAAAACAGAATTTCTTTTTTTATTTATTTTTATTATTTTTTTTTGCAAGTGGCAGAGCAGAATCAAGTACGCCTGTGTGTGATAATTTCTGCCCAAAGCAGAAGGGCTGGCAGGCCTGGGCATGCAGCTGACAGATCTGACATCCTCACCCGGAGTCATTTGCGGTGAACCGGCGTGCATGAACTGCTGCGGTAAGCCCTGGATGGGAATTGGGGAGCTGCGACCATTGGACATGGGCGGCTGCATTCCTGTGGGATGCTGGAATGGCAAAGAGACAAGATTCCTTTACAACACTGGATGTACACAGCCTACAACCAGTAAATGTTAACTCTTGACACAGCATTGAATTAATACACTCAGCCTTAACAAATGCATTCAAACTGCACTATCTTCACAAAAATTTTCATCGAAAAGAAAAACAATTTTCATCGAAAAGAAAAAAAAGGGTGGAGGAGGGGGTGGGGTGAATATCTCATGGTTTATGCACAGAAAAAAGAAAAAAAAGGGACCGAACTTTTACAACCAACTTCCAGCAAATATTTAACTCTTTACAAAGCACCACATGCTCTAAGTCTATAACCAATGCATTCAAAGGGCTTTTCCGTATCAAGCACCTTTCCTCCTTTGGCTCTCCATCACTCACCTACTCTGTCCTCTTTCAAAGTAAAACAAAATACCTACCTATTCAAAATGGCATCTGGATGTGACAAAGCATACTCATTTGTCCGTCTCCTCCCACCCTCTGCACTCCCCTTCTGTACTCCCCACCCCCACCCCTGTACTGATGTTTTTAGGTGGTGTGTTCTTGTGAGAGGGTGTTTACTGTGTGTGTGTGTGTGTGTTCTTTTGTGATCTTTTTAATATCATTATTCATATCTGTAAATTGTAGTATTGTATTGGTGTACATAGATTTTTTCACTTCTATGTCCTCATGGTGGTGAAAAACCACTCTTGTACAGGTGTGGTTCATGTGAGGCATTTTTAGCCAATTATATGGGGAGTTTGCCCCATATAAAAACAATGTATTTTCTTATTATCAGCATTGTTCAAACTGTACTACCTTGAAAAAAAAAAAGCAAAAAAAGGGCAAAGACCTCATGTTTCTATGCAAAAAGAAAGAAAAAAAGTACAACCAAAAAACACAAGAAGAAAAAGAAACAAACAAAACAAACAAACAAAGAAAAAATGTAAGTAAAAACCAAGTTTCACCTTAGGGGTGACAGGCGGGGGCATAGGGTGCCCCATGGGGTGTGGCCCAGCCATCGGGGGAGCAGGAAATGGGGACCGGGAGGAGGCCCCCATGAGGGCAGACGCCGGAAGCAGCCCCGGGGGCAGGTGGGTAGGAGCAGGGGCGGCAGCCACAGTTGCCTGATGGTTCACAGGTGATGGTGGCACCTCACTGACCATGGGCTGCACGTCGTCTGCCGGAGGGAGTGGAGGAGGGGGCCCTATCTGGGGGTGGTGGTTGACAAACTGAGGGGTGGTGCTGTGCGTGCGTGGAGGCTCTTCTCCACGCAGCTGCCGCTCCAACTCCTCGGCCGTCAACACCTGTGGTGAACGCAGAAGCATAGGCACGTGCAGACATTCAACTATTTCAAGTGAAAAAAATCTGTAAATGCAAACATGTCAAAGATAAAAACAAGAAATGCCTGCACAATTCTTTGAGTGCGAGTGTACAACACCTGAAGTGACTTTCTTTTATTTCTCTCTCTCTCTCTTTTTTTTTTTTTTTACTTTGGAAAAATGTTACATCGCATGATTCATACAGAATATATGCCTGTCCCTACCTCAACCCCAACCCCCCACTTACACACAAATCCACACTCACTCAAACCCACTCAAAACATACAGAGCATCACCATTACACTGTAAAACATTTTTTTCCCCCCAACAGTCACAACAAACGACACTGTTTAAAAAAACTAGTCACAATAAACCACACGCAACACCAGCATTCCAGTGACCCACAGCCAGCCAACCATGTCCACCTACCTGAGGCTTGCGGCCCCTAGAGAGCATCTGACGCTCAATCTCCTCCAGCGTGTGTGCCTGAGGCAAGGCCATGGGGGACTGGTTGGGGAGAGGGGGACGTGCTGCAATGACATGGGTATCCTTCCCCTGAAATGGACAAGGCACCTGGGTGAGGAAGTTTGTGTCAATGTGTCTTCAGTCTCGGGGGTCCGCACCCAGAAAGATTACCACAAACCCCCCACCAAAAAAACAACAAAACTCACACGTAAATAAAAGCTATAACAACATAGATTCATTTATGAAAACTGGACTTCAATCGTAACTGAACAGTTTTATTTTGTTTTGTTTTGAACTCATTCTCTGTGGGCCAAATGGAGGCTGTGAACTCCAACCTGTTCCCTTAAGGTTATACACAGTAATTCATCGATATTCCAGCTAAGACTACTTCCTTGCTTTTTGTTATCAAGAGCAAAATTACCATTTTCCAGAGTGTGCTTTACATGACTGACATACATGAAGCAGGGCCCAATCCTCTCCTTCCACCAAGTAACCTTCCCTGAATGAAGTTAGGTACCCATTCACACCTGGGTGAAAATGAGTAAAACCAGAGTTAAGTACCTTTCTCGAGGACACAATACCGCAATTTTTGGCCAATAAGGCGCTACTTAAAAAAAATGTTTATACTCAAACCTGACCCCTGTGTCTTACTGGCTATATGCGCCATGTCTAAAAACTTAATTCTGACCATCACTTATGGCCACCTGTCACAAGAAACTCAATATATCTCAATAAACGCGTATGATCACACTGGACAGCAACATTTCAGTCTTACCACTGTTTACCATCGAAACTGAATTGAAACCAAATTGCATATTACACCAAATCTCAATTGAACGTTATCACAGTTTACCTGTAGGCCACGAGAAAAAAGCAGTGTCTGAGTTGGGGATTCAAATCTATGATGTGAAAGTAGAAAAGTAAGAAGTGAACTGATCATTTTCGAAAGCAGAACACAAAGCAAAGTGGCGGATGGGAATGAAAGCAGGGTTTGCAGACTGGATTCTGATTTGAACTATTTAATGAACTTGGGTGTACTGTTGACTGAAGGCTGTAAAAAACACACAAAAAAAGCGTCCCCCCCCCCCCAAAAAAAAAAACCCAACAACAACCCCACAACCTCCCCACCCCAAAACAGAGTAGACAAATAGAGTAACAGAGCCGAGTCAACAAGCAAATGAAAACAAGCTGATTCCGATCAAGTTTTCAGAAGATGTCACTAATCCAAAAACAACATCCGCTGTTAGCAGAGCCATAATAGAGAACTTTCACTTTATGGCAGCTGCGGCTTATGTGCTGTAACACCTTTAGGCTGAAAATTACGGTACCTGACTGAAACTAGATCTTGAAACCATGATAATCACTGTATCAGAGATCCATTGCCAACATTGGCCACGGTGCTCTTTCTAACCTTAACTAACTTTAATTCCAAGTTTCAGAAATACAGAATTACAGTAAGTGATCTCTTACTGCAGACTGGCCAGCCTTGGCAGTGTCAAAAAGTTTGCGCAGGGCGTCAGCAGGCTTCTGGAACACATTGTCATCGTCTGATGTGGCCCAGATGTTCTTGCTCTTAGGTGACACCTGGAAAAAATCCTTTTGTTGTCCAGCATGATGGTTGGGTAGGCATTATCCAGTTCTAACAAGTCATTCAACTCCAATCAAACAGGAACCAGGCACTTGTCAGCATAAAAACCAGGAGTGCCTGGATTCGTTCACCTATTCAGGTGTGTGACTGATTCTACATGTTCATGTGATGTGATGTGGTGTGCGCGTGTGTATGTGCAAAAATCATTTATGAAAGCATATGTGTGTGTGTGTGTGTGCGTGCGCTTGTGTGTGTGTGTGTGCGTGTTTAAAAATTATTTGTGAATGCATATATGCAATTACATAAAAAAACAAAACCAAAAAAAAAAAACCCAACAAACTGCTGTCTAAATGTAGTAAAACATATAAATAAAAAAAGGTCCAATACAGGATCCCAGCAATCTAATCAAGCATGCAGCCAGCTATTGCATCATTCCCCTACATCTTTGCATTTGAAAAGCTTTCACAGCACTACATGGAAAGGAAATCAACATTCTGATGATAATACTGCTAAGTACATGTTTTCAAAACTTAAATTTTTTTTCTATCATAAATTTTCCTTTTCAACAGAAAATCAATGTGTGAATGAATAATAATTGTTCTGGCTATATCATTCTGATGTGTATTACTGTCAGATAAACACAAAGTTGTAACTTCCCAATGTACAAATTATATTTGTGGTCTGTAAACCTCTTAACTCTCTCCGGACGAAGGAATGCATGAGCACTCCTACATAAAATGTATTTGGTTTCAGACGATGGAATGGAATAGCATTTTCAAGAAATTAAAATCCATCACTCGCTGTACACGTGATTTTGTGATTAGCCAAGCAGAGTGCGCTATTCTGGGTCACTCCACAATCGAATGGTATGATTGGTCAGCCTGCCATGTGTGGCCTGTCTCGTACACATGCTGACTAAGTCACTGACCGGTCGTTTGCTTGCGTGCCAGTCTGTTAGCAAAGCGGGCTCTTCTCAAAATGTTGTGAAGCAAACAAGGCAGCGACGGCAACGTTTTAGGGTTGCCGAAGTACTTGAAATGCTACAAACTGAAGGGTCGGACATTGAAGAGGTGGATGATGATGAAGAAGAAAGCGAATTTAATGCAGAAAGCGAGCACGGGTATGGTGATTTGGGGTGAAAAATTGGCAGTATTTTCTACATATGGCAAAACTGTAAAAATAAGATGAGAAATTTGATTTATTTATTTATTTTTTTATATGTAATAGCTCAACACGTAATAAACCAGTTCTGGAAGTTTTATTTTCTTACTCTGTATTTTGTATTTTTTGTAATTTTTTTTCCAATCCCTTACAAATGGGCCGTCTGTGGGGAAAAGCAAAGGAGAAAACTTGTCGTCCAAAGTGAGTTAATGGAAAAACAACAAATTAAAAAACAAAACAAAACAAAACAAAAAAACCCAACCAACTCCCCCACCCCACCCCCAACACACATGAAAGTCCTCCACCTCTTCCTTTTACCTGTGCCAAAACTACGCACACGAAAAGTCCAAACACATACAGTAACATTTCCTACAGAATGTACAGGCTCGTCACCTGTTCAATCACAAAAACCAATGGAGCAGCAGGAGGTAGGTGTTTAAAAAAAAAAAAAAAAAAAAAAAGGTAATGACTCGGCAAAACGAAAAAAAAAAAAGAAAAAAAAGGCAGCAGCAACAGAGAACGGGGTCTGAAAGAAACCAAAAACTGAAGAAGGGGAGAAAAAAAGGACGGCAAAGAACGGGAACACTAACACAAGTGGGAGGGGTGGAGGAGGGGAGGATGGGAGCACCCACACAAGAAAAACGGGGAGGGGGCAGAGGGGGGATCTTACCAACTGCTGAGTATCCATAAGAGCAGGAGGGGAGGAAGGGCCAAACAGCTGGTCCAGGTGCGCTTCTCCATGCTGTCAGCAAAACAACCATGCGGGATGGGAGTTAGTCCAGTGAAGGCAAAATGTACCGTTAGTGTCTTTCTAGTCTGCAGTTTAACACACTATGTTGATGGCCCCCTTTGCTGAGCTCAACTGACCACGAACCCATCCTTCTCACCTTCATTCAAATCAGTTTTTATATATATGTATAAAACGACTAAGTGCGGGGATCAGGTAAGTGACATGCAGTATATTTAGGACTTACCAGATCTTTCACCTAATCACCTTATATATTTACATAAGCAAGCTGTGGATCTATTTTTTCGTTTTTTTAAATTAATTTTCTTTTTTTTCATTCCTTTGTATATCTCAGAAGTCTCATGGCAAACATTTATCTTATTTTGTCTTGTATGATTAACTATGGGTTCGCTGACAAGGAAACCAATCATTATTTGGAATACTGGAAGTTAATTCAAAGTGTGCTAAACTGACCCGAAACTGTGTATTATGGGCAAAAACGTTTAACGATTAGTTAGTAGTAATCAATGCAAATATGTGTTCCTCAAAGGAAAAACAAAAACAAAAGACAAGCCAAGCAGGTGGTTAACTGTGATGGGAGAACAGGACAATAATAAAAAAAACAAAAGAAAGAAAAAAAAAGAAAAGAAAAAAGAATAACAAAACTAACACTTTTATGGTCTTTAACACACAGGATCAAACAACAAAATGGTTAAAAAACCAAAAACAAAACAAAACAAAAAAAACAACAACAACAAAAAACATAAGACATTTCACAATCTAAACAGGAAAGTGCTCTTCTGTCAAACATGCACAAGGTTCTCAGAAAATCTCAAATAATAATAATAAAAAAAAAAGAAAAAAAAAAGAAAAGGAAAAACAGATTATATGACACAAAAGCAGACATGCTGACTAGCGCACAAAGAGGAACATTCCTGCTCCACATAAGAAAGCCTGATTCAGATTACCATGCTGGGATTTCAGCACTGAATCAAAACAGACAATGCTAAACAGAAATATATGTACTGATACACATATCTACATTCTAGCAGAGCAGCCATGCTCATTACCATCATCTGAAACAATGCACCTGATGGCAACCCACCCATGCTAGAGTCAAAAGTGGAGCAGGGTGGCCAAAAGCCACAAAAGGGTTGGTCCTCATAAAATTCTGGTGGGTGGTTGCAGAAAAGAAGGGGTAGGGTGGTTAAGACAGTGAAAAAATTGAACCCTGAAACGTTAGTAAGTAAAAAAGTTTGAGATTTGCGATGTGCAAACAACCAAGTGGAGACCAGGATGCATCTGTCAGACAAGATTTGACAGAGCACACCAAAGTTCTGATCATTGGTTCTGAATGGGATATACACAAGTTTAGTTTTACATGGAAATTTAGATCCGATAAAAGAATAAATAAATTAAAAAAACAAACACGTAACAAAAATTTGCCTTTTTTGCTCGGTCAAGATATAAAGTCAATCATGTTCTCAGAAAGTGAGCTGTCAAGCTTTTCTTACAACTTAGATCATCCCCCTTTAGAGGAGAGAGCGCTTCAATGATATTCTCTGCCAAAACGAAAATCTCTGTACCAAAGTATAGACAATAAAGTTTGTGTATTGTATTGTGTATTGTATTCTCGTCTTCATAGTTTTAACTGATCCGACAAAATGTTTGCTGTGCATCTGGTTTGTGTCTTCGAAAAGAAATCTGTCAACTCATCAGTGACAAAAAGTGTAAAAAAATTAAAAACACACGATTCCCGTCTGTTGTCTGTCAACCCTGGGTTTCAAGAAAATAATGGATGATTGGCCGTTGCCATTCCCAGCAGTTGATCACTGTGAAAAAAGTTCACTGACAGGTCGGGGCCATGCCCCCTTGAAAGGTCTCTGGCCTCTGGCCTTTGACCAAGTTTCACACCACTCTTCCATGAGTTTATCTCTCCACCCCCCTCATCTCAAATTTCATGAAAGTACTGTGCCTTCACTGTCAGTCATGGTCACTTGTTCAGAAATGATGTCTGATTTGATAGATGGATGTAGAAAGTGCTGAATGTTGCTGTCAGTCTCATCACTATCGTTGCCATCATCTTCAAGTTTGAAAGAATCTTAAGAAAAGACAGATCCATCTCTCATTATACTAATACATAATCATCAACACAGCTTGCAAAGTTGTGTAAATCCGCTGACTGGGAACACTGTCTTCACTTTACAAAGTGTCTGACGCCTTTTTGTCAAGTGAGGCAAGTGAGACAAACCCTCTTTAAATGTGCGCTCCAAGTGGTCCAGTTCGCAAATCATTTTTGAGAAGGAAAGGGTCTTCCATCTGAAGAATGCTCACTTAAATAGTGTGTTTATAATCCAAACACATTAAACTAACCATTCGGGGTCTGTTTATGTACACTGTACCAAACTCCGATGAAGGAAAAATCAAAACAGACGCAGGACGTCAGTTGACGTCTCATAAGCACTGAACTGGTTAAGAATTTTTCATATAAATCAGCTGTGGTCTATAATTTTCTGAGCAACTGGCCATCACTGTGATTCTCAGTGACGTCAAGAAGTTTCAAGGCCTCATAAAAAAACAAACAAGTATATAAATTTGAATTACAGTACCAACCAACAAAACAAAACAAAAACAAAGCACCCCTCCAAGAAAAAGAAAAAGAAAACACCACCACCACCACCACCAACAACAACAAAATACAGAGGAAAGCAAGACCTGTGCATGTATCACACTGTGACACTTTATCAACAATGACACTCTTCTTTGTGCTTCAACAACACAACACTGGTCAGGCACAGAGGAACTAACCAACCTGCTTCCCTGAGTGAGGTATGGGTTGTCCTCTGCCAAAGAACTGCCGGCCTTTGTCATCCTCCTCCGTCTCATCCATCATCCGACTGATGCTCTGTTCCAGCAACTCCTGGGGAAAAGATAGGGGGGGAAGAGTCAGCAATGACCCTATGCACACATCATACACTCCTTTTTTGCCCCACATTATGACTAAATATATCAAATTATTACTGGCTGCAAGGTGCTTTGATTCATAAGGCACATCCTTCATGTGAAAAAAACAACAACTGATTTTAACACTACTCAAGAATACTCAAGGCGCATCATATTAATAGTTGCACATCAAAATGATGAACAAGTCATCAAGCATAGATAGGTCAATCGCTGTCACTGGCATGGCCATACTTACACCTTCGGCATTAACTCACTCTGGACAAATAGTTTTCTCCCTTGCTTTTCCCTACAGACGACCCATCTGACAGGGTTAGGAAAAAAATCACAAAAAATACAAAACATAAAGTAACTGAATGAAACTCACTGTACTTGACCCACTGACCCCTTTCCTCACATCGTGTGAACGCCCACCCCCTTCCCTCTTCACTGCTCTCAGAAGCTGAGTCACTGTCAGCACCTTCTTGCTGGTAGCTTTCTTCACTGCAGATACTATATTCAACGTCTTCATCATCCTAGTTGATGTCAAAACCTCCAGTCTGAAGCATTTCAATCACTTCAGCAGCAGTAAAAGCCACTGTTGTGATCTAGTTTGCTCCAAAAATTTCCATTTGTATCGCCTGTGGCGCCATTTTCGATACGTATACAGATTAGCTTGTCATGTGGGGTGCTGAACTTGCTGGCTCACTGGCGAGTGTGTTGTTATGGAATCTCAAGAGGAAACTTTCCATTCGACCCTTGACACGATCACAAGGCCCGGTGTAGCTGTGATTGTTATGCTATTCCATGAGGAAAACGTCGAAAATTTTTTATTTGTTGAAACTGCTTTTGCGTTCCGTTGTCCAGAACGCTACCTTACGTCATGAACACTATTGCGTTCCATTGTCTGGATTGAGTTAAGATGGTGTTGAGGCTCTGAAATCAATATAAGAAATTGCTTCTCATGTTGTATCATCTTCTAGCCTGTCTGCTCTCTTGATCCCAGCCTTCTTGAATTTGTCCTGTTTCTGCTCCCGAGAAAAAAAAAAATCTTTCGAATTTAAAAAGGTTTTATCAACCATGCATAAATCACAAATTTTGTGAAAATGACATGAATTAGTCCAGTACTTTTTATGACAGAGTATGTAAAAATTGGCAAAAAATATCACAATCTCTCAAAAAAGCAGGAAAAACAGGTAGACAATTAAATTCTAGAGATATCTCAAGATCTATATATACAAGATAGAAACATAATTCAATTTGTATTGTACTTCTTTATCATTGCTCTTTAAGAGAACGCACAATTTTCTGAGGGTGGGTGGGGGATTAACCATGTATCATAATTCTTGGGGCAAAGAGAAAGAAGAACCTACCTCTTGACTACGGAAGGAGCGCTCAGCATTGCCATAGCCGGAGTCCTTGGTGTGGTCAGGGACATGGAAGTCGAAGAAAGACTCCCCCTCCAGCTCCAACTCTGCCAGCCGTTTGTGCTCCTCCTCATCCCAGTCTGTCAACAGGAGATAACAAATAAATCGAGGCAAAGCCTTCGTCTTCATGGCTCACAAGTGAATCCTGCTCAACAACAGAACAAAATATGCTATGGGTGGGAGAGGACTATTTACCAGTGCTTACATATGTTGATCCAAATCTTACATAAGTCAATCCAAATAATGTATTTACTTTCCATCAAAACAACTATCTGTCAAACCTAACGCTGTGCTAAAAACTGAAAATTCTATCTTGAATGTGTACAAATCACAACACAATAATTTGCACTTAAGTGTGTGTGAACATTCAAGTTTATGTTAGCAAATATGCTAGTACAAAATGCCTGAGCTTAATGTATACCCAGACAAGAGCGCAAATACCAGTCCACTACTGTTTTAACTAAACAGTAATTGAGTAAAGCTAATAGCTATAAATAATTAAGTGTAGCACAACTGAAGGAAATGTTAACTTTATGACAACATGAACATACCATGCACATATGTGTGGAGCTACAAGCCCAGGAAAAGTAGCAGCCGTAGTAGTATGCATGTCTGTGTGATCACATGATTCCCATTTGACACATTACATGCACATCTGTGTGCCAAGTTTTCACTAGAAACAAAATCTGCCCATTAACTATAACAGTCTAGGTTTTTCAGCCATCTATCTTCAGAGTAACTGCTAACTTCCTTTAATCTAAAGCAGTTTATATCTAGCAAAATCCAAAAATGTTAAAACAATGCACTTGACGCCAGTCATTTTGCTACAAAGTTAGCGTCAAAGCAAACGAGACTGGTGGTCATGCACTTCAAGAAGTTGTTCAAAGTGGTTCTTATGAGTGAAGCTATACTATAGACACAGAAAATGATGAAGAATACAGGGAAATGAAGAAAAGTTATGTGAAGACTAAGTTTTAATGATGAAAGTAGAAAAAAAAAGAAAAAAAGAAAAGAAAAAAAGGTGATGATAATGACAAGACATTTCTCATTTTCTGTGTGTGCTTTGTGCAGAACAGAAGTTTTGCTTTTATTCAGTTAAGGTGTCTTTGTTCTGTTCAAGGCTGGTGAACAGGAAAAAAGTTACACAAACGTGTGATAAAAGAAAGATTTTTCTTTCCAATGACACCATACACTTATAATGAATCTGTAAATAAAAGTCGAAAATCTCCACTTGAAAAATATTAAAAATAGCCATTTCCATGCTGCACACACCCGCTGAGTACCCGCGCCCAAGGTGAAAATCTATCCAGCTCAGACAGGAGGTAGCAGAGATAAAGACTGCCATAAAAAGCGCTATATTTTCGAATAAGTTCTGCCACTTACTTAATTAAAAAAAAAAATCAAAAAAAAAATCAACATCTCATATCGTGATGGTTATCCAACCTGTGATTATCTTGATCCAAGAACTCCCCCCCCCTTCCCTCCCATCTCCTCCATACCCCCACCCCATTGACAAATAGCATCTAAAGTAATTCTAAAACATACATTCTTCACAGTTCCTGAAAGTTTCATCTATTGTATTGTATTCTACTTGTAATACATTGGATCGTATTGCACTGTATTTCTTTTCACAATAGGATTCTGGCTTCTTTCCCCTTATCACCACTGGGAACAACACCCATATATTACCAATATGCTATAATTCTTGAATGTGGAAGCAGAAATGAGAAAAGCCAACAGACTGTCAAAACCATACCTCCTTCACAGTTTCCAAAGGTCTCATCATTGAGGAGATCAAATTCTTCCTCCTCTTCAGGTGCTTCAATCAGCTCATTGTCCAGGTTCTCTTTCGCCCCTGCTCCAAGAGCCTGCAAGTGCAACAATACACACTAACACACTCAAATTAGCTCACTATTCTTTTTCTCCCTTTGACAGTGTCAGAGGTGACTCAAACAAACCATGTGCACAGGCAAATTTATCATCATCATATTTATAAACTGCTTATATTTACAATAATTTGAATAAAAGGGCTTAACTGTTAAAGTAACTGAAGTTAAACACTGTCAAAACTGACCCCGAAGAATATGAAAAAAAAAAAAAAAGGAAAAGAAAATTGGGCAGAACACTAGAACTGTAGAAGTACCATCATATTTTTGAAACTCATGGGGATTCTACAAGACATTCCAAGAGTCCAAATGGGTTCAGTCGAAATCTATATCACCTCATTATTTCTTATCTAACTGTTGTGTCTGTGTGCACGCGTGTTTTATTAAAAAAACAAAAACAAAAACAAACAAAAAAGTATCCAGCCGATGTTAGTTGCAGCACAGAAACATTTTCTCTGATTGATGATTCAATTACGAACACGAGTTCAATGGAAAGTAGGTCGAAGACAAACGAGGCTTTTTAACCACGCACGCAAGTAACAGAGAAAATATTCTCACTATAAACAATTGTTTTTGCTGAAGTTCGGACATATCCTAAAATACGGGAATGTTTTGGCATTACAAAACGAGAACTCAAACCGTTTGGGCTGAAACCACGACCTGATAAAATTCGTGAACACTTACGTCCACACATGCATGATATATTTTCGCACTGTTTGCGGCAATATTCGTCGTCGCCACTACAACAAGAATGAAGAATAAATTTCCCATAACAGTAAAAATATAGTTGCTAACCTAATTACAACACATGTATACTCACAGAATCTCGTAAACTTGACATCACATGGGCTTCGTTTACCATGGGAAAACCATTTT
This sequence comes from Babylonia areolata, assembly GCA_011634625.1. NCBI lineage: Eukaryota > Metazoa > Mollusca > Gastropoda > Neogastropoda > Buccinidae > Babylonia > Babylonia areolata. Next base: position 25,965 of record JAAQRG010101008.1, on the reverse strand, counting down.
CGCTTCACTGTGATGTATAAGTAGTCTCTAACACATTATAGCAATAAATATTCGCATTGTTAGTATCGAGCAAACGAAAAATTCAGGTAGATGAAAGCAATTTTAATGTTTTTATAAAAAGAAGGGACTGTTAAATTTGGATGTTATTTTCTACTTTTGAGCAAAGACAATAACTATTTTGCTGAGATTACGGAAACACATTAATCTCTTTCCGCCATTTCGTACACCCGTGAAAGCGAGTCTGTAGTTTCGTACACTACACACATAAAATCTGTGCCATGTACATGATGCCTTATAAATACAATAATAAATGGGAGGAGGGGTATTTGCATATGTGCACACATATTTAGCTGTGTGTTTGTGGGATAGAGAGGGGTTAGGGGAGAGGGGATCTGTACTGAGGTTGAAGTAAGAGTTTGGGTGGGGTACTTAGTGTTCCAGAGAAAAAAAGTTTATTTGTAGTTACCTGCCCATTGGCTTACTTCCGCTGCTGAAAAGAAAACCAGACTTGCAATTTGTTTTGGTGTTCCCAAAATGCTATAAACTTCATATGTTTGCTGCATCGGCAGTGGTCTCTATTTTCAATGGAGTCCTCTACATTTATAGAGGAAATTGATTACAGAGAGTTACAGTTTGGGGAGGTTTGTACAGCAGACGAAACTTTCGTGCACTTGCAGTTTCAGTTTGCAGGCATGCATTTGCTGATCGTGTTATGAATTGGTATTAATTTGGTTTATTGTAGAGGGTTGAAAAAAAGAAGAAGAAAACTACGGATTGTAGAATAAAGCGCAAACGCATTATTACAATGACCACAATTGTTATCGCTTGTGTTTATGTTAACTTTTGTATGTGCATGCACACACGCGTACACATACACACACGCATGAACATTTCAGATAATTCTATATTGTCTTTCGAGACCTCAGTCACTAACAAAAGTATAGTGTTGATTAACGATGGTTCCAAGAGACTTGCTTACATGATTCCGTTAATTTCAAAGCGGTTTTGTTAATTACTTAATCGTTCAGAAAAAAACCCTCATTAATTTTTGTAAAGAAGGAAAAAACAAAACAAAACAAAAAACAACAACAAAAAACAAACAAACAAACCCCAAAACAAATGTCTTGCCTTGCTGATTTAAGCAGAATGTTGTTCCTGAATTCCCCACTGTCCCATTGTCAGAGTAATGACAGAGTACTGAATTCACAGATGTGACCATTTGTACAGGTTGTGGGCAAAGGGGCATTTGGTGTTGTGAGCCGTGCAAAATGGAGAGGCAAAGATGTTGCTGTGAAGCGAATCGAAACAGAATCGGAGAAGAAGGCATTCATGCAGGAACTGAAGCAACTGTCTCGAGTCAATCACCCAAACATTGTCTGCCTGTATGGTGCCTGCAGGGAACAACCTGTGAGCTTTTAAACAATTTTTTTTATATAGATATTTATATTTTTTTTAGTCATATCTTTGCCAGTGCATGACTACATGATGAGACAAAATGGAAGAAAAAAGGGCACACAATACAGACAGAAAAAAGAAGAAAAAGAAAAGAAAGTAATCTGCACACAAAAGATTAGAAATGTTTATCCAGCTGACTACATTTTGGTTTTTGCAAACAGACAGACATCCTTTGGTTGATTAACTGTAATGTACAATGAGCACTTGCATACATATAATTTATTTATTTATCAAGACATGTTGCTGTAGCGCATATTCTTTAAGGCCTATGCACATTGTGACATACTCAGTTAATGCACTAGTAGTAGTACACTTTGGCTTATACACACACACACACACACAATATTATATACATACATGCATACTACTAATAATGATAATGATAATAGTAATAATGTATACATATGGATATATATATATATATGTGTGTGTGTGTGTGTGTGTATATATATATATATATATATATATATATATTGATATATATTCTCATACAAACAAAAATAATGTGGTAATTGAAATCACTGTGTGTTTGTCATCTGGATGAATTGTGTTTTTTGGTTCTTAATCTGTTTTTTTAGCTCTGAGTATGATTGGATAACATACTATTACTTTATAAGTGTCACATGGTCAGTTGTTCATATTTGTCTGCCAGCCATCAGTTTTGTCTTTTCGAACATGTATATGAGTTCACATTATCATTTGATGTGTCTTTATGAGCTTTCCAATCAAAGAAAAACTATTTGATTACTGCCTCAGCCCTTCTGTTTCTATACTGTGTACCTTTGACTGAGTGTGTGAGTGTTTGTGTATTTATGTGAAAATGTGTGCGTTCGAGAGAAAGAGAGCGCTTGCATACGTGCACTTAGCCTTAGAAAAGAAGGAATCAATGGAGAACTGCTCTTTTGAAATATCACAGAGGTGGTGATTGGGCAGCCTAGTTAAGTTCATGTTGTGTATGTTTTTTCATTAATTTCAGTTGAAATTAATGTAATTTATGAAAGATAACTCTTAAAGATATAGATCTATCAGTTATCTTTTTCACTGTGTAGCGTAATGAATTAGATATGTAGAAACTGCCTATATCAGTATATGTCTGTCAGTCTTTGTATCTGTCCATCAGTCTCTGTTTCTGTCTGGCTGTCTCTCTATCTCTCTCTCTTTATGTGTGTGTGTGTGTGTGTGTGTGTGTGTGTGTGTCTCTTACTGTCTTTGAGCTTTGTGTCAGTATATTTTTTTTAATTGTCGAATATGTCTTATTTCGTTTTCTTTAAATTCAGGTCTGCCTTGTAATGGAATATGCAGAAGGAGGATCTCTTTATAACGGTGTGTATTATTATCTCTTTTTTTTATATTGACTGTGCACAGAATGCCTTATTTTTGTTGTTAAAAACTTAAATTGTTTTTTATTACTGTTTGTTGGTGTTTTTAATGAGCCATTATACTGGTAGCTGTCATTTTACTTCCATTCTATACTTACTGTGTGTTGAAAATCTTTCAACTGTTGAAATGTGAGGTGTGAACAGTATCATGCTATTGTGCTATTCACGAAAATAGCAATACTTTCCGCTGAATAGGTTAATTAAAGTTAAACTAGATCAAGCTTTTTGTTCTTAGCATTACTGGGGTAATCTTGTGGTTTCAAACAAACAAGTGACAAACAACTTAATTTAAAGCAAGTAAACAAACAAATAGCTTCAAAATACACACGCAAAAAGAACTCACAATTGTTTAAATGTTGTACATGAGTCCAAACTGGATAGTGTTTCCTTTTATGTTTCTTTTGTTTTTGTTTTTAAGCAACACAAACATGTAAAGAAAAAATGCTGACACACTCAAGTTCAGTTAAGAAAAAATGTGCGCTATTTTATGAAATGCCCAACAGGTTAAATGTAAAATGACCTTCATCTTGTAATGCTTCCAGTAGAAAGCTGCTCTTCTTCTTGTTTCTTCTTCTTTTCCCTTAAGGCTGTGAAGAGTCATCAAAGCACTACAGTTTGACACAGATAATCTGTTCACCAGATTCCTCCAGGTCTGTCAGCTGCGTGTCAAAAATGGGTCTCTGCAAATCATTTTCTCCCATATTATTTGAGCTACAGATAATGTCACCTGGTCCGATATCATGAAGTGAATATTATCACTGGGTACAGTCGAGACCGGATGTAAGAAAGTCGTCGGGACCCACTTTTTGTCTTCCATACATCCGGTCTTTACTACAAGCGGATAACCGGATGTATGAAAATATTGAGGATCGACTTTCATACATCCGGCCACGCGTCTTTTACTTGATAAAAGTAGTTTTTTTTCATGTTATTTTTGTATTTACTTTTTTTTATGTTTAAATGTTTTCATACATATCCTAGTAAGAAGAAAAGGTTTGTGAATAACAAGTGGAAAAGTACATGTACTTACATACACACAGTCAGGACAACCGGTAGAAAGAGCAACTGTTTGTGGGAACTGTTCTGCTTTGCATGTGCCGTGCACTCCCCCCCACCCTCTCTCCGTGCGTGTGTGTGTGCGCGTGCGCGCGCGCGTTTGTGTGTGTGTGTGTGTGTGTGTGTGTGGCACGACTGTATTGTGTGTGTTCCCTCCACAACCCTTTTGCGCTTTTGACGATGTTTTTGGTCGTGGAATCTTTGTAAGGGCCGTTGACGTAGCAAATAAAATTTTCTGAGTTCTCTCTCTCTCTCTCTCTTTGTGTGTGTGTGTGTGTGTGTGTGTTTGTGTGTGTGTGTGTGTGTGTGTTGTTTTCTTTCTCAACATCACAGTATGTTGATTGAATTAAAAAAATTTACTTTTTTTCTTATTCAACAAAATATTACCAAAAAAATTGTTTTGTTCGTTCTAATAAATAGTATTTCAATCAAGCTATAAATAAACATTATTATGAACCAAAATGACATCCGTAGCGCTACAGTATAGATGCAAAATACTCTTAACACTCTTTGACAGAAATAGACAGATGGGGGCATTTAGAGAAGGGGGCACATAGAGACGGGGGCACATAGAGATGGGGGCACATAGAGACGGGGGCACATAGAGATGGGCGCACATAGAACACTGTACCTTAAAAATATAACTGAGTTTAGGGCAGATAGAGACGTTTTTTGAGTGCTGGGAGCAGAGACGAGGGCACATAGCTACGCACCCCATACACACACCCAACTACTGCACCCCCACCACTTCCTCCCCCTTCCCCTCTCTCTCACACACACACACACACACACACACACACACACACACACACTGATGCGCTCACGCACACACACTGACACGCACGCACACACACACACACACACACACACACACACACACACACACACACTTGTATTGCCCCCGTTATGCGGTCGCAAACTTTTTACTACCAATGTACTGCTACCAATTTCCAAGCAAACTGCTGGGCACATTGAAGTCATATTGCATATGCGGATGGCTCAAGGCAGATATGTGTAGGTTAAAAATACAGGGGCACGGGCACCGAGACAGGAAGATAGACAGGCAGACAGACATACACACACACAGACACACACACACACTATCACGCACGCATGCGCGCACACGTCAGTGTGCGTACGTGCACACGTACACACACATACACACACTGTGAGACACTGATACCCACTTTTAGAGCGCGGACAGTATGAACATACAGTTTCAAATCAATCAACAAATAAAAATTCATAAAGAAAAAATAAGAATAGCCCACCTGCATGACGTAAACCAGTCCAGCAACGCTTTGTCCACAGACGCCAGCTGAGAGTTCCGTGCCCGCTTGCTCGTCGTCACAATATCGCCGCTTCTTGCCTGAGCAAGATATTTGTTCTTGTCTTTCATGATATTTGACAGCGTTGGCAGGGGGACACCTAAATTAATGGCCATCTGTGTTCGGGATTTGAATGGACTGTCCTCTACTGCCTTTATGATTTTAAGGCGCTCAGACAATGTCAACGCTCTGCGTTTGCCTGTACCTTTCGCTTTGCGGTGCGGGTCCGCCATTTTGCAAGATCGAGTCGCTATGGAAGGGGAAATAATTTTACGGGGAATTTACCACACTTTGGTGAATTTGGTCTACTTTCGGTTTCGTTTTCTTACAACCGGTATTGCAACAGCGCATTTGTGCTGCTCGGGACCAGAGATTTGCTTTCATACAACCGGACTTTTATACATCCGATTTTCATACAACCGGAAAATGCTAAGTAATAACAAAGAGTAGCTTCTGCCGGGACCCTGCCTGCCCCTTTCATACATGCAGACTTTCATACATCCGGTGTTTTATACATCCGGTCTATACTGTATCTGGTTCAGGTTTTCTCTTGCACATGTACATGGGACACTGGATACAGGCCCTTTATTTTGCTGACTGCTTTCCCTTGAACAGTGTTACACGGCTCTGGCCCTCAGCCGTACTACACAGCAGCGCACGCCATGAACTGGTTGCTACAGTGTGCGCGTGGTGTGGAGTACCTTCATGGCATGAAACCCAAGGCACTCATACATAGGGACCTGAAACCACCCAAGTGAGTGTGTCTGTCTTTTGAGCATTACAGTGTGTATTTTCATGTTTACTTTTGCTTGGGAATGGAGAGGTATCCTTTCACCTTATCCGTCATGCCCTAATGTGAATTGAATACCTACTTTAACATAATGTCATGTGGATAATATCTTTGTGTGTATGGACATGAACTTTTTAGCTCTCTGGGTGATGGCACAATGATGGAATGATTTTGATTGTGATGAAAGTATTGCTAATTACCATCGTAATTTCAGCTCACTGTTGATCCGGTGGGGTGGAAGATGATGGTGGTAACTAAAATCATGCTGTTTAGCTTACCATTTTTTCAGTTGGCAGAAAAAGGCAAAGTTACCTAACATCATTGTTTCAGCTTACTGCTGATCCAGTGTGGCACCAAGCTGAAGATATGCGATTTTGGCACTGCCTGCGACATCCAGACACACATGACCAATAACAAGGGAAGTGCTGCTTGGATGGCTCCGGAAGTGTTTGAAGGTCAGAGATTTCTGTAGTGATGAATTTGTGTTGTGATATCTCATGGTGAATCCGTACTGTAATAACAATAGTACATTTACTTAGTGCTTTCAGATCTTTCATGTGTTGTTTGATTTTGTTTGACAACTTTTTCTTACTTTGGTGTAAAATTTTGTTTATGTTGAAGGGTTGGGCATGCTTCTTGTTAAATGATGTTAAATCCCCCATGTTTCAATAAGAGTTATAGTTTTATTAAAACTTGAAACTTGAAACTTGTGTGTGTGTGTGCGTTTGTGTGCGTGTGAGTGTGCGTGTTTGTGTGTGTGTGTGTGTGTGTTTATGTGTGCGTGTGTGTGTGTGTGTGTGTGTTTATGTGTGTGTGTGTGTGTGTGTGCGTTCGTTTGTGTGTGCATGTGCATGTGCGTGCGCGCGCGCGCGTGTGTGTGTGTGCGTGTGTGTGTGTGTGTGTGTGTGTGTGTTTATGTGTGTGTGTGTGTGTGTGTGCATGCGCACGTGCGTGTGTGCGTGTGTGCGTTTGTGTGTGTGTGTGTGTATGCGTGCGTGTGTGTGTGTGTTTGTGTGTGTGTGTGTGCGCGCGTGTGTGTGTGTGCGTGTGTGTGTGCGTGTGCGTGTGTGTGTGTGCGTGCGTGCATGTGTGTGTGTGTGTGTGCGTGTGTGCGTGTCTGTGTGTGTGTGTGTGTGTGTGTGTGCATTGCAGGTTGTAACTACAGTGAGAAGTGTGACGTGTTCAGCTGGGGCATCATCCTGTGGGAGGTGTTGACGCGACGCAAACCGTTTGACGAGATCGGGGGCCCCGCCTTTCGCATCATGTGGGCTGTGCACAATGGTCAGTGCTCTTCAAGGCTGTGGAGATGTGTTGGATCAAAGTTGGTCACAATGTTTCCAATGAAGATAGAATGTATGGGTCCCTGGGACTCTCTGTGTAAATTTTGGGGGGGTCCTTCCACGATTTTTAAGGGTCCCCACATTAGATTAAGAATAACCACTTCAGCAATAACACACACACATGCACAAAAAACATATGACAATGCCTTGTCAAGCTGAATATTTTCCTGCTCTCAGTCAACCTTTTCTTAGTTTTCACTGTACATGAGCTATCATTTTATCTGATTTTGAATTGTCTTTTTATCTCGGCCACACCGTTAGTCTTTCTGTTGTTCAAATTGAATTATAAACTTCACTGTCATTTGTTTTCACTCCACCAGTCTCTCTGCTGGCTTTAATTTGTCCAGAAAATGACACGTTATGAGAGACGGAATCCACTCACGCTCTCGAGCAAAGCGTACTACATATGAAAGTAAAACAGTTGATTGAATCTTTGATACTTCTGCCATAGATCCCTGATCTTAATAATGTGCACTAAATGTAGCCATGAAGTGTATTGCCGCATCTTCACTGACGTAATCTTGGCATTACGCCCAAAAAGAGCATCGTCAAATGAGACAGAAATTTATCTTCAGTGACGAATGTGTACAACGCTCCTTGGCTTTTGCTGTATGCATCACACAATGTGTGTGTGTGTGTGTGTGTGTGTGTGTGTGAGTGTGTGTGTGTGTGTTAGGTTTCTGGGTTTGCAAGATTGGTTGTTGTTGTTTTAACTTGGCCATAGTGCTGTAGTTTGGGGAATCGAATCATAGAAAACTAAGAGCGAATCATTGTACAAGGCAGGTCTGCGAAAGTTATCCGACACAAGCGCAAAAAACAATGGACTTAACTCCAAGCACTTGGTACCATCTGTTCTGTCGTGATAATGTTATTGCTGAGTTGGGGGCCTTGCAGATCTACCTAGAAATTAAAGCTAGTCAGGAAAATCATGTGGGTTCTTGGGACATACAGTACTGACAACTGGGGGTCCTTTTGGATTTTTGTGTGTTGAAGACACGCTGTAGTGTATTACGGAAAACACTGAGTCACATCACATGCTTCAGTATCTCCTTCAGTTATTTGTAAACAAAATATGAGAATATCATCTCCATAGGAAAAATTGTTGACATATGCGGTGATAAATAGACAACATTAAAAAAAAAAAAAAAAAATTTTTCATCCACAGATCAACACAAAGTTTTATCATTCAGAAAAAATGCAAATTCATAAACACTGCACTTATACAGCAACAGTGTTGTCCCAGATTCTGTTGCCTTACATGTCCTGCTCTCATGGTGATCTTGGGGTTTTGACCCCCCTCCACTTCCGTGCTTAGGGTGAGTTCCTGTCGGCAGTTTCATGGGGTACTGCTGAATGAGGGACATGGTGGCGGTCTCCATTCTGGGGCGGACGCTCACCTACTTGTTTGATTATTAGTTATTTGTAGTTTTGAGTATGATTTGATTGGTTTTTCATAGTGTTGTTTATGTTTATCACTTCATTTTGCTATTTCTGTCTGCAGGCACGAGACCTCCATTGATTCAGGGACTTCCCAAAACTTTAGAGTTGCTGATGACAAAGTAAGCATACTGCAAAGATAATGGGATGGAATGTTTTGGTGTCATGATACCTAGATATCTCTTGTGTTTATAAACATGGGTCAGGCGTCAACTTTTTTTCTTTTTTGGGGAGGATCATTTTGTCTTTTTATGTATATACTATTCTCATTCTCATTCGTTTCATCAAATCTCTGCACTCAGCTCTTTAAATCTGGCCTTAAAACCTACTTCCTTTCCAAAATAAACCCTCCATTACCCCTCCTACTGTCCCTCCTCTACAGTTTCTACAGTTTATCTAGCTATCTACTTTCACATATTTGTAAGTTTTGTCTTCTTTCCATCTGAACCAGAGCTGTGCAATGCATGTGAATGACTGGTGTATAAGCACTTTGATTTGTATCTTCACAAGATTCAACACTGTATATTATCAAATACTTTATTATTATGTTGTTGCTTTTGTTGTTGTTGCCAGGTGTTGGTCTGGCAACCCAGCGGAGCGACCGTCCATGTCAGAGGTGGTGCGCATCATGTCTCACATATTTCAGGTGGCTATGAGTTTCCTTCTTTGTTGTTGCTTCCCATAGTTTGTTAAGTTTGTTAATCTTTTTTTTGATATCACACGTCCATCATTATGTGAGATTTCACTCAGTTGTCTTTTATATATATATATATATATATATATATATTAATTATTGGACAAACAAAGAGAAAATTAATGGAAAATGACAGAAAGATTCATGTGAAGAATCTGGTCAGTATGGCTGGCTTGTTTGTTGTGGGAAGTTTTTCCATGGGGCTGTGTGTGTGTGTGTGTGTGTGTGTGTGTGTGTGTTGTGTGCGTGTTCTTGTTTGTTACATGGGCAGTTTTTCCATGTGTGTGTGTGTGTGTGTGTGTGTGTGTGTGTGTGTCTGTATGTGTGTGTGTGTGTGTGTGTGTGCTCTTTTTTGTTACATGGGCAGTTTTTCCATGGGGCTGACCAGCCACTGACTCTCCACAGAGTTGACAGCGATGAGGACCTCAGTATGTATGAGACCCTGTTGGCTGTACTCTGCATCTGTCTTGATAACAATATTGGTAATGATGATAATAATGATAATGCCCTCCTCCCCTGGGTCTCGGCAGCCCCATTGTTTAGGCAGCTATACTCTGATTTCAGGTTGGTGGTGATGAAAAAACACTGAACCTTTCCTTACCCATCACCCAAACTCCCCTACAGATCTCAGCATTTTGTTTAGGCAGCCATTGTCCGGTGTTGAGGGGTGGTGGTTACTTTAACCTCCCCATTCAGGCCTCAACAGCCCTTTTTCATCAGGCAGCCATTCTCCAACTTAAGGGAGTGGTGATGAAATAATAATATCTAACTTTCCCTTCACCCTCCCTCTCCCCTTACAGACCTGAGCAGCCCTCTTCATTAGGCACCCCATACACCTGTGTTAGGGAGTGGTGGTGAAATGATTATGTCTGACAATTCCCTTCCCTTCTCTGTAGGCCCCAAAGGGAGTGGTGGTGAAATGATCATGTCCAACACTTCCCTTCCCCTCCCTATAGGCCTCAAAGGGAGCAGTTGATGAAGTGATAATGTCTAACAATTCCCTTCCTTACAAGCCCCAAAAGAGTGGTTATGGAATGATTATGTCTTAATACTTCCCTTCCCCTTCCTATAGGCCTCAGAGGGAGTGGTGATGAAATGACAATGTCTAACACTTACTTTTCCCTCCCCATAGGCCTCGAAGAGAGTGGTGATGAAGTGATGTCTAACACTTCCCTTCCACTCTTTATAGGCCCCAGAGGGAGTGGTGATGAAATGACAATGTCTAACACTTACTTTTCCCTCCCCATAGGCCTCAAATTGAGTGGTGATGAAATGACAATGTCTAACACTTACTTTTCCCTCCCCATAGGCCTCGAATTGAGTGGTGATGAAATGACAATGTCTTACACTTACTTTTCCCTCCCCATAGGCCTCAAATTGAGTGGTGATGAAATGACAATGTCTGACACTTACTTTTCCCTCCCCATAGGCCTCGAAGAGAGTGGTGATGGAGTGATGTACATTTCCCTTCCACTCTTTATAGGCCCCAAAGGGAGTGGTGATGAAATGATAATGTCTAACAATTCCCTTCCCTTCTCTGTAGGCCTCAAAGGGAGTGGTGGTGAAATGATTATGTCCAACACTTCCCTTCCCCTCCCTATAGGCCTCAAAGGGAGCAGTTGATGAAGTGATAATGTCTAACAATTCCCTTCCTTACAAGCCCCAAAAGAGTGGTTATGGAATGATTATGTCTTAACACTTCCCTTCCTATAGGCCTCAAAGGGAGTGGTGATGAAATGACATTGTCTAACACTTACTTTTCCCTCCCCATAGGCCTCGAAGAGAGTGGTGATGAAGTGATATCTAACACTTCCCTTCCACTCTTTATAGGCCCCAGAGGGAGTGGTGATGAAATGACAATGTCTAACACTTACTTTTCCCTCCCAATAGGCCTCAAATTGAGTGGTGATGAAATGACAATGTCTAACACTTACTTTTCCCTCCCCATAGGCCTCGAAGAGAGTGGTGATGAAATGACAATGTCTAACACTTACTTTTCCCTCCCCATAGGCCCCAAAGGGAGTGGTGATGAAGTGATGTCTAACACTTCCCTTCCACTTTTTATAGGCCCCAAAGGGAGTGGTGGTGAAGTGATGTCTAACACTTCCCTTCCACTCTTTATAGGCCCCAAAGGGAGTGGTGATGAAATGATAATGTCTAACACTTCCCTTCCCCTCATTATAGGCCTCAACAGCCCTTTAGTTTGTTTTGGGGTGTGTGTGTGTGGGGGGGGGTGATGAAGCAACAGCACCTACCACTTCCATTCCCACTTTCCCTCCCCCTTCCCACTTTCCCTCCCTGTAGGCCTCAGTAGCCCTTTAGGGTTTTCTCTTTTGGGGTGGGAGGGGGTTTAGGGGGGTTGGGGAGGGTGCATGGAATGGGCAGCAACAGCATCAACCACTTCCTTTCCCTCCCCCTTCCCACTTTCCCTCCCTGTCTGCCTCAGCAGCCCTTTATGCCCTGTGGGTGATGAAGAAACAACAGCACCTAACGCTTTCCTTCCCTATCCCCACCCCTGACAGGCCCGAGCCACGCCCCCAGGACCAACGTGACGACGCCCACCCACAGCGCACACCTGGCCAGCCCCCCCATCGGGGAGTCCCGCACCGCCACCATCCGCAACACCGTCCGTTACAACCAGGAGACCTCCACCGTCGACTCGGTGTTCACCAACTCTCCCCCCCCTGTCGCCCGCCACCCGCCCGTCAGCCGAGGGACCCCTCCTGTGGTTGTGGAAGTAAGGACTTGAACTTGAACCTCTTCAGTGACTGGGACATTCTGCACATGTCAAGTGGGGATGTGGAGGGGTATTGTATTGTATTGTATTGTATTGTATTTCTCTTTTTATCACAACAGATTTCTCTGTGTGAAATTCGGGCTGCTCTCCCCAGGGAGAGCACGTCACTATACTACAGCGCCACCCATTTTTTTTGTATTTTTTTTCTGCGTGCAGTTTTATTTGTTTTTCCTATTGAAGTGGACTTTTTTTTTTTTTACAGAATTTTGCCAGGGACAACCCTTTTGTTGCTGTGGGTTCTTTTACGTGCGCTAAGTGCATGCTGCACACGGGACCTTGGTTTATTGTCTCATCCGAATGACTAGCGTCCAGACCATCACACAATTTCTAGTGGACGGGGAGAAAATATCGGCAGAGCTGTGATTTGAACCAGCGCGCTCAGATTATCTCGCTTCCTAGGCGGACGCGTTACCTCTAGGCCATCACTCCACTGGGGTGGGAATGCAGAAGTAAAAACTTGAACTCCAACTCTACAGTGACTAGGCCATTCTGCCTGTGTCAAGTGGGGATGTGGAGGAGGGCAATGTAGAAGTAAAAACGTGAACTTGAACTCTTCAATGACCAGGCCATTCTGCCCATATCAAGTCGGGGTTTGGAGGGGGGCGATGTACAAGTAAGAAATTGAACTTGAACTCTTCAATTACCAGGCCATTCTGCCCATGTCAAGTGGGGGCTTGGAGGGGGGCGATGTACAAGTAAGAAATTGAACTTGAACTCTTCAATGACCAGGCCATTCTGCCCATGTCAAGTCAGGGTTTGGAGGGGGGTCAATGTTCAAGTAAGAACTTGAAGTCTTCAATGACCAGGCTATTCTGTCCATATCGAGTAGGGGTTTGGAGGGGGCCGATGTACAAGTAAGAACTCTTCATTGACCAGGCCATTCTGTCCATATCGAGTCGGTTTGGAGGGGGGCGATGTACAAGTAAGAACTCTTCATTGACCAGGCCATTCTGTCCATATCGAGTCAGGGTTTGGAGGGGGGCGATGTACAAGTAAGAACTTGAACTCTCCAATGACCAGGCCATTCTGCCCATGTCAAGTGGAGATGCTGAGGAGGGGAATGTACAAAGGCACATCATAGTTTCAGTTTCAGTTTCAGTAGCTCAAGGAGGCGTCACTGCATTTGGACAAATCCATATATGCTACACCACATCTGCCAAGCAGATGCCTGACCAGCAGCGTAACCCAGCACGCTTAGTCAGGCCTTGAGAAAAAAAAAATCATAACAACGATGAATGAAACAGGGATGTCAAGTGGTGAGGTAGAATGGGGAAGGGGGGATGAGAGAGAGTACAATCATACTCTTGCAACTACAGGTGGAGGCTGGAGAGGTAGGGGGAGACAGTGATGTGATAGACGGCACATACAATCGGCCTATCAAAGATGCTTAGAATCATAACAGTGACATAGTAATCTGATAGACAGCACATACAATTGGCCTGTCAAAGATGCACAGAATCATAACAGTGACGTAGTAATGTGATAGACAGTACATACAGTTGGCCTATCAAAGATGCACAGAATTATAACAGTGACGTAGTAATGTGATAGACAATACATACAATCAGCCTATCAAAGATGCACAGAATCATAACAGTGACGCAGTAATGTGATAGACAGTACATGCAGTTGGCCTATCAAAGATGCACAGAATTATAACAGTGACGTAGTAATGTGATAGACAGTACATACAATCAGCCTATCAAAGATGCACAGAATCATAACAGAGACGTAGAAATGTGATAGACAGTACATACAATCAGCCTATCAAAGATGCACAGAATTATAACAGTGACGTAGTAATGTGATAGACAGTACATACAATCAGCCTATCAAAGATGCACAGAATCATAACAGTGACATAGTAATGTGATAGACAGTACATACAATCGGCCTATCAAAGATGTACAGAATCATAACTGGCATAGTAATGTGATAGACAGTACATACAGTTGGCCTATCAAAGATGCACAGAATCATAACAGTGACATAGTAATATAAAAGACAGCACATACAATCGGCCAATCAAAGATGCACAGAATCATAACAGTGACGTAGTAATGTGATAGACAGTACATACAGTTGGCCTATCAAAGATGCACAGAATTATAACAGAGACGTAGTTATGTGATAGACAGTACATACAGTTGGCCTATCAAAGATGCACAGAATCATAACAGTGACATAGTAATGTGATAGACAGTACATACAATCAGCCTATCAAAGATGCACAGAATTATAACAGTGACGTAGTAATGTGATAGACAGTACATACAATCAGCCTATCAAAGATGCACAGAATTATAACAGTGACGTAGTAATGTGATAGACAGTACATACAATCAGCCTATCAAAGATGCACAGAATTATAAAAGTGACGTAGTAATGTGATAGACAGTACATACAATCAGCCTATCAAAGATGCACAGAATCATAACAGAGACGTAGAAATGTGATAGACAGTACATACAGTTGGCCTATCAAAGATGCACAGAATCATAACAGTGACATAGTAATGTGATAGACAGTACAAACAGTTGGCCTATCAAAGATGCACAGAATCATAACAGTGACGTAGTAATGTGATAGACAGTACATACAATCAGCCTATCAAAGATGCACAGAATCATAACAGAGATGTAGAAATGTGATAGACACTACATACAGTTGGCCTATCAAAGATGCACAGAATCATAACAGTGACATAGTAATGTGATAGACAGTACATACAGTTGGCCTATCAAAGATGCACAGAATCATAACAGTGACATAGTAAAATAAAATATACATACAATCAGCCTATCAAAGATGCACAGAATCATAACAGTGACGTAGTAATGTGATAGACAGCACTTACAATCAGCCTATCAAAGATGCACATAATTATAACAGTGACGTAGAAATGTGATAGACAGCACTTACAATCAGCCTATCAAAGATGCACAGAATTATAACAGTGACGTAGAAATGTGATAGACAACACTTACAATCAGCCTATCAAAGATGCACAGAATCTTAACAGTGATATACAGGTGGAGGCTGAGCAGAGAGAGAGGGGATACACTGCAGGCCTCCACACAATACACTCATGGCCAGGTGTTTTTCTGTGGTTTTGATTACGGAAGTTGTTTTTTCTACAGCTTTTTTTTCTGCATTTCAAGGAGGACTTTCTGCTGTTTTTGTTGCGTAAGTTCTTGAAAGAGAGTAAGACATCTTCACTATAAAAGTATGATGAGGTATTTCGTAGAAGTAAAAGAAAATGTTCTGGAAAAAACACTTTCTGATGTCAGGAAAAACGAAGAGGTCAGATGAGCGCCCCACCTTCACTAGCCGCCAGTCGAGAGAGTTTGCATGAGCCAAGGTCAAGGTCCATGACCCCTGTGGACTCGTCAAAGCGTTATTCAGCAGACCTTACTGAGCTGGATGAAAATGATTTTGGCAGCAGTCAAGCGGCCATCTCTGGTCAACGAGGTAAGTTTCAGGTCAAATTCTTGGAAGATTACATTAGATATAGATAGATAGATAGACAGATATGTGTTAGTGTGGATGTGTGTTCTAATGAATGCATGTGCATGTGACTTTGATATTTGTGAAGATACGGGTGTGAAAAGATTATGTAATGATTTTAGAATGGTATTATGTATTTTGGATTATATGTGTGTGTGTGTGTGTGTGTGTGTGTGTGTGTGTGTGTGTGTGTGTGTGTGTAGTTTGTGTGTGTGTGTGTGTGTAGAATGTGTGTGTGTGTGTGTAGTTTGTGTGTGTGTGTGTGTGTAGAATGTGTGTATGTCTGTCTGTGTGACTGCGTGTATGTGTTCCACATTGCATGGTCAGCCACAAGACTAAACATTGTCATCTTGTAACATACAATTGTGTACCTTACAAAACTGATGCACCTGTGTACCTTACAGTGTAAAATCATAATCAAAAGTTGCCGAGGAGGTACCTTACAGCGTAAAATCATAACCAGAGGTGGCCGAGGTGGTACCTTACAGCGTAAAATCATAACCAAAGATAGCCGAGGGGGTACCTTGCAGCATAAAATCATAACCAGAGGTGGCCGAGGTGGTACCTTACAGCGTAAAATCATAACCAAAGATAGCCGAGGGGGTACCTTGCAGCATAAAATCATAACCAGAGGTGGCCGAGGTGGTACCTTACAGCGTAAAATCATAACCAAAGATAGCCGAGGGGGTACCTTGCAGCATAAAATCATAACCAGAGGTGGCCGAGGTGGTACCTTACAGCGTAAAATCATAACCAAAGATAGCCGAGGGGGTACCTTGCAGCATAAAATCATAACCAGAGGTGGCCGAGGTGGTACCTTACAGCGTAAAATCATAACCAGAGGTGGCCGAGGGAGTACCTTACAGTGTAAAATCATAACCAGAGGTGGCCGAGGGAGTACCTAACAGTGTAAAATCATAACCAGAGGTGGCCGAGGGAGTACCTTACAGTGTAAAATCATAACCAGAGGTGGCCGAGGGAGTACCTAACAGTGTAAAATCATAACCAGAGGTGGCTGAGGGGGTACCTTACAGTGTAAAATCATAACGGTGGCTGAGGGGGTACCTTACAGCGTAAAATCATAACCAAAGGTGCCCGAGGGGGTACCTTACAGTGTAAAATCATAACCAAAAGTGGCAGAGGGGGTACCTTACAGTGTAAAATCATAACCAAAAGTGGCAGAGGGGGTACCTTACAGTGTAAAATCATAACCAAAAGTGGCAGAGGGGGTACCTTACAGAGTAAAATCATAACCAAAGGTGGCCGAAGGGGTACCTTACAGCGTAAAATCATAACCAAAGGTGGCCGAAGGGGTACCTTACAGTGTAAAATCATAACCAAAAGTGGCAGAGGGGGTACCTTACAGTGTAAGATCTTAACCAAAGATTGTGGAGGGGGTACCTTACAGAGTAAAATCTTAACCAAAGGTTGCGGAGGGTTCTGTTATGTCTCCTGCTGTCCTTTTCACTCTGTACAAACCTGCAGCGACATATGAATGAGAACAGTGTGATGCTACTAGACAGGTGAGGTGTAACTGTAATTGATTTTTCATTATCGAATTTGGTGCTTCCATTTCTGTTAACCCTTAGGCTGCCTATATGACGAGATAACTCGTCATGGAAAGCATGTACGCTTCGCTGCCACAATGACGAGATAACTCGTCATTGAAATATTCTGACTTTTCCCTGCTTTGCATTTAGTTTGTTGACAAAAATGCTGGTAGCTTTAGCTTAGGGAATCTTTCTAGATTCTATTCATAGCTAGAAACACCATCTGCGTCATAAGGCAGTCCTTTATTTGAACGTTTTGGTTTGGTTACTGGCCGCAGTCTTTGCCTGGCCCCTCTCCTCGCTCGCTCAACAAAATGTCGGACTGACTCCGTGCTCAAGACATGCGATCGTGGCGAACTAAGTCAACCAAGATTACTTTCTTTAGCTGATGCTCAGAAAGAATTGAAGCATAAATTCGAAGGAGAAGACAGTTGTGAACATTTATAGGACGATTTGATAGAAAATAAAGGGAGCAATCAAGAGAGTGGCCAAGATACGACTGTCAGTGAGTGATGCTGGCTGTTCAGCTCTAGCAGACGACAGAAGTCACCAAATTTTTAGCAGGACACAGTTTGAGCTATTTTCTTGGCACTCAGCCAACGCAGTCTGATGAGAATTTGATAAAGTGACCATGTGAGAGGGGTGAAGAGGAGGGGGGTGGAGACTGAGGGGGCGTGGCCTTTCATCCACATTATCACTTGCAGAAGTCACAATGCATTATGTATCTATTTCTTTTTCATTTTTTAAAAAAATATTGTGGCTGTTCTAGTATGATTTTGTGTGTGCAGATATCCATTTGTCCAGAAAATATGATATTTTAGTGCAAATTACCTGACTAATGTTTGTAATGAACAAGTTGAAAATGTGACAAAAAACAAAACACTGATTTCAAAACAGCATGTCACTAAAAATATATAAAATGGGAAAACATCATGTGTTTTGTATTCTTTATTCATTTCCCTTTCAGAAAATATATACTTTTATGGGTCTTTCTCCAATAACAAAGAGCACAGAATTTTTTGAAAATTTATACCCGTTTTTTGTGAAAAAAACCCTGGCAAATAGATTTCACTTAAATCTTATTTTCCTGGCAGCGAAAGGGTTAAAGTGAGTGCTACAGGGGATAGTGTGTATGTATGTGTGTGTGTGTGTGTAAGTGTGTGCATATGTGTGTGTGTGTTCGTGGGTGCTCCTTTATTACATAAGAAAATAAGCTTTGCAGAATGTTCAAGGTCTTTGAATGATGTCAGGCATTAAAGTTACATTCTAAAAACCCTATCTAACGCTGCATCCCCACTGGACTGTTTGTCACTGGAGTAGATAGTTTGTCATACAGTATTTAGTCACTAATCTCTCGTAGTCTGTGCATGTACAAAACAAGAGGTGCCAACCAGTACAGATCCTCCATGTGTTAGCACTTTGAACTGAAATGATTGAAAATTAGTGTGCCCTCTTCAAAAATAGTACGGTCACAGAAAAATTGGTTTGATTTTTCACCGAATGTGATCATTATTTTGGCCATTGTATTGAGTTTTTTTGTGTAAATTTGCATAATGATTGATTATAATGATAACAATAGTAATGATTGGTATTTATTATGTGCTTTACATCCTAAGAACAAGGGCCCAGAGAGCTGTCAATTAACATGAATATGGGAAAAGAATGATTATAAAAATCAACAACAATCAAGACTTACAAACAAGACAGTATGATTCAAGAATCTTTAAAAGAAATTCTAGCATAACTGAATTATCGATTGAAGCTGGTCCCAGCACACAAAGTCAGCCATTTATATTGTGATGTACATGGCAGGTACTGGTGCTGTTTTTTTTGTTTTTGTTTAAAAAAAAAAAAAAAAGAAATGTGAGTATCTGTGGAACTGATCAAATTGAAAAAAAAAAGAAAAAAGAAAAAAAAAAGCAAAGTTTGCCATGAAGACTTCCTTTCTTCACACTCCTGTGATTTTCAACTTCATGATCTGTCAACGAGATTTTGGATGACTTTACCAGTACAAATTTCTTTGCTCAGTTGATGCAGAGATAACACAGAGCAAGCTGATTTCTTACAGGGTCATTCTGAAGATAGCATTCAGTTTCTGTTTCATGAGCAGTGACACTGTCTTAGCTGTGTGTCTAACCACATTGACAGGAATAATGTGTGGTGGCAAATGCAAAGAAAGTTAACCCCTTCACAGCTGCTAATGAGCATGCTTGTCCATTTGCTGTCACCTCACTGAGAAAAGACACAGCTTGCTAGATCATGAAGTCAGTCACAGTTCTTGATTTGAGCTTTTCCTCTTGGGGACAGCATTACTTTCATTCAGCAAACTCAGTCACGCTATTGATAAGTACAGAAAAAAGTTATGACTAAACTTCATATTCTGGCACAAATCTCTCTCTCTCTCTCTCTCTCTCTCTCTCTTTTAATCACCAGCAGTCAAGAGGTTAAAAGGGATTTGGGTATTTGCAAAAGGATCAGGGGGTTGGCATGGCATTGGCAAAAGGATTCAGGTGTTGGCATGGTGTTGGGGAAATTAATAGGGGGTTGGCATGGTGTTCGGAAAATGATTAGGGGGTTAGCTTGGTGTAGGCAAAAGGATGACGGGGTTGGTTTGGCACTTGGTTAAGGATCAGGGGGTTGACACAGTGTCAGCAAAAGGATCAGGGAGTTGGCAAGGCATTGGCACAAGGGTTAGGGGGTTGGCATGGCACTGGCAAAAGGATCAGGTGGTTGGCATGGCATTGGCAACAGGATTAGAGGGTTGGCATGGTGTCTGCAAAAGAAATAAAGGGTTGGCATGGCATTGGCAAAAGGATTAGAGGGTTGGCATATTTTCAAAAGGATTAGGGGGATAGCATGGCGGAAGCAAAAGGATGAGGAGGTTGGTTTGGCACTTGGTTAAGGATCAGGGGGTTGACACAGTGTCAGCAAAAGGATCAGGGAGTTGGCAAGGCATTGGCAAAAGGGTTAGGGGGTTGGCATGGCACTGGCAAAAGGATCAGGTGGTTGGCATGGCATTGGCAAAAGGATTAG
Source organism: Babylonia areolata (assembly GCA_011634625.1). Classification (NCBI taxonomy): domain Eukaryota; kingdom Metazoa; phylum Mollusca; class Gastropoda; order Neogastropoda; family Buccinidae; genus Babylonia; species Babylonia areolata. The sequence continues at coordinate 5,599 of JAAQRG010101008.1, read as the reverse complement.
AGGGTTGGCATGGCATATTGGCAAAAGGATTAGGGGGTTAGCATGGCGGAGGCAAAAGGATGAGGGGGTTGTTTTGGCTTTGGGAAAAGGATCAGGGGGTTTGCACAGTGTTAGCAAAAGGGTCAGGGAGTTGGCATGGCATTGGCAAAAGGATTAGAGGGTTGGCATGACACTGGCAAAAGGATTAGGGGCTTGACATGGTGTTGGCAAAAGAATGAGGGGGTTAGCTTTGCGGAGGCAAAAGGATGAGGGGGTTGGTTTGGCACTGGCAAAAGGATTAGGTGGTTGGCATGGTGTTGGCAAAAGGATTAGGGGGTTGGCATGGCACTGGCAAAAGGATTAGGTGGTTGGCATGGTGTTGGCAAAAGGATGAGGAGGTTGGCATGGCACTTGCATAAGGGTCAGAGGGTTGGCATAAGGATCAGAGGGTTGGCATGGTGTCGGCAAAAGGATCATGGGGTTGGCACAGCGTTAGCAAAAGGATCAGTGGGTTGGCAAGGCATTGGCAAAAGGATCACAGGGTTGGCACAGCGTTTGCAAAAGGATTAGGCGGTTGGCATGGTGTTGGCAAAAGGACGAGAGGATTGGCATGGCGTTGGCAAAAGGATTAGGCGGTTGGCATGGTGTTGGCAAAAGGACGAGAGGATTGGCATGGCGTTTGCAAAAGGATTAGGCGGTTGGCATGGTGTTGGCAAAAGGACGAGAGGATTGGCATGGCGTTGGCAAAAGGATTAGGCAGTTGGCACAGTGTTAGCAAAAAGGATCAGGGGGTTGGCACCTCCGACGATATGTATCTTTCACTTGGCAGAGTCGCCCCTTGGTACTAATACTGGTTGTGTTGTACTACCCCCCCTGTCCCTCCTGCTGCCTGGGGTGTGTGTTATGCACGTCACCAGCCGTGCTTGGCCATCGTAGGTCAGGGTCCTATGGCACCGCCCCCATTTTTGTAGCCACTGGACCGCCCATTACTGCCCCTGCTCCTGCTCAAGGTATGTCTTCTTTGGGGCTTTTAGGGATGCTGTTGATACTGTCGTTTAAGGAAAATTTCCCTTTTTGTTTGATTATTTCATTTTATATTTGTATTCTTTTTTTTTTTTGTTTTTTGTTTTTTGTTTTTGGTTTAATGCTATTCATGCTGTTATGATGATGTTTTATTGTTGTTATTATTATTATTATTATCATTATTATTATCATTATTGTTGTTGCTGTTGTTGTTATTATTATTATTATTATTATTATTATTATCATCATCATTGTATTCTTTTTTTTATTTTTTTATTTTTTTTAATTTTTTTTTTTAAAGACTTAATAGAAGCTGAGCGATTAATCATTTTGAGTATTATTTTTTGCCTCTGCATTTCTTTTTTCACTGAAGAGTTGTGTATGTTTATTAATCATGGTGACAGTAAACATACGTATGTGCATGCTTGATTAACATTGATTTTGCAACTCTGCTAACATAATTATTACACAAGAGAATGTCCCTCATTTTTACACAGTTTTGTGCACACTTGGTTAATCATTTTGGGGGGGTTAATTTTGCTAACATGAAGTTACTAAACAGGGAAATATCCTTAAAGTTTTGTCTGTTTTGGCGAACGATATTTTGTGCAAGAAAATACACCGAAACGACAGAATGTGTTCACTGCCTTTTGGTCAGAACCGTGTTTTTGGGTGTTTTTTTTTTTAACATGATGTGTGATCTGAAATTCATGCTTGCAAAATTATTGTTTTGTTTTCAGTGCTGTAATCAGTGTCATTGTTAATGAAAAGGTTGATCGTCATCATCATCAACCATTTGTATCTAAATCACCATGATTATCATCTTCATCTTCAGAAGAGACATTGCCAGAAGAACAGGATAGCAGTGTTGACATCAGCTCGTAGAAAGAAAAAGTTGTTAATTAAAAAAAAAAAAAAAAAAAAAAAAAAAAAAATCCTAAATAACAATCTCTCACTTACTCTGTCAAATGATATGGTAAATGAACACAATAACCATTTCCAGGCAGTTTATTCTTGAAACTCTTAGTTATTGCATCTCCCTAATAAATCTTTACAGAATTAAGTGTGGAAGAACAGAATAACAATTAATAGTTCTTGTGCATATTTTTTCCAGGTGAATCTTTGGCACTTTTTTTCTCTCTTTTTTTTTAAAGTAATTTTTTCTGTGGTTAAATGCTGTCACTAAAAATGCTGATACTCATACTGACTTTGAGTCACTGAACTGGTCAACACAAAACATGGTAAATACTAATGAGAGCACATCAGTTCTATGAATGGCAGTGATGAAGTTGGCAGTGAACAGTTTTTTTGTTTTGTTTACAGCAGCTTTGAGTAAAAGAATATGTAGAAACTAGAAACATAACAAAAAAAAAAAAAAAAAATTCCTATATCTGTATAACTTCATGCATTACACGTAAATTGCCTCCCACCCCTCCCCCAAAAAATCATTGAGCAAAAGAAAAAAACAAGCTTTTTGAAAACAGTTATAACACCTAGCAGCATAGAACTGTGAGCAGTAATGTGTTTAGACACAGCACTTCCCTGCCAAATTTGCATTGTCTGAGCGTTTCTCCTTTGCATCTAGATGTCATCAGCACTGAAGATCACGTCGCTGCAAAGGACTGTTTGTAGGAGAAAAATAAATGCAACGACTCCCGAGTTGCAAAATCCCCACACTGCAACACAGTTTGAGGCAACTAGCATAGATCTTCTACATGTTTACTTATATCTTGTGAACTGGAAAAAAACAAAATCACATGCCTTGAATTCTTTGCAAAGTCGTAATTAACAAACGCTTTTTAACCCCTTCCCGTCTGAACAGGTCTAGGCCAACGCGCATCGTGTGATACCTTGGTACCTTTGGTCTCTGCAACAGCACTGCCTGCTCCCTTTCCCCCTCTTCCTCCTCCTCCTCCTCCTCCCAGTATTATTGTCACCCCCTCTCCAGGTGAACTGCCGTCTCTGTAGACAGCTGCCGATGTTGTGTGTTATAAATAGATTTTCCCCTTGCCTGAGTTCTGTCTAGGATCCCTGGGTGCCTTTGTGGGCTTCTTTCAGTTTTGTATCGTGTAAGCGTTTTTGATTGCGGTGGTACTTGTTTGTTTGAAAAAAACTTTTCAAGAATCGTTTGTTTTTTTTTATTGGCATTTGTGTGGAAACAAAGTGAGACTTTGTTTCTTCGTTTGCGTATGAGTTGATTTATGTATTTGTTTGTTCCTTCATTTAGATTATTCATGTGTTTGTTGATGTAAATTCTTCCTGCTTTGTTCTGTGTCACTGGATTGTTATTTGCTACACACTGTACTGATGGTCTTACAGTTTGTTCTGTTTGGGTTGTTTTGTTTGGTTTTCTTCGTTCATTGTTCATTTTTTTCTTCTTTCCTTTTGCTCTGTTCCTTTTCCTTTAATTTAGTGCTGTCTTCCGTTTTTGTTTTTTTTGCCCTCCTTATTTTGTTTCGCTCTTTTATACTTTTTTCAATGTATTCGTTGTTCATTCTTTCTTTCCCTTTCTTTCTCTCATTCTTTCTTCCTTGGTTTGTTTTCCAGTCTGTATGTCGGTCTTTGAAAATGCGTCTTTCTTTCTTTCTGTGTTTCTTCCTGTTTGTCTGTCTTTCTTTCTTTCTGTGTTTCTCTGTTCTTTTGTTCTTTCTATTTCAAATGTGTGTGCTGTATGCTTCAGTCACTGTGGTAGAGGTATGTGGGTTCCAATCTGGCTCTGAGCTCTTGAGTTTTTCTTTTCAGATATTTGCTGACAGTGTTAGCGTTGACATTTCCTGTACGCAGATGTGAGAAATAGGGAAATGTGTTAGTGTTGACAGTTAGTGTTGACAGTGATGTGAGAAATAGGGAACTGTGTTAGTGTTGACAGTTTCTGTATATAGATTTGAGAAATAGGGAACTGTGTTAGTGTTGACAGTTCCTGTATATAGATTTGAGAAATAGGGAACTGTGTTAGTGTTGACAATTCCTGTACAGAGATGTGAGAAATAGGGAACTGTGTTAGTGTTGACAGTTCCTGTATACAGATGTGAGAAATAGGGAACTGTGTTAGTGTTGACAGTGATGTGAGAAATAGGGAACTGTGTTAGTGTTGACAGTGATGTGAGAAATAGGGAACTGTGTTAGTGTTGACAGTTCCTGTACATGGATATGAGAAATAGGGAACTGTGTTAGTGTTGACAGCTCCAGTACACAGATATGAAAAATTGGGTATTGTGTTAGTGTTGACAGTTCCTGTACAGAGATGTGAGAAATAGGGAACTGTGTTAGTGTTGACAGCTTCTGTACACAGGTGTGAGAAATAGGGAACTGTGTTAGTGTTGACAGTTCCTGTACATGGATCTGAGAAATAGGGAACTGTGTTAGTGTTGACAGTTCCTGTACACGGATGTGAGAAATAGGGAACTGTTTAGTGTTGACAGTTTCTGTACATGGATGTGAGAAATAGGGAACTGTGTTAGTGTTGACAGTTCCTGTATACAGATGTGAGAAATAGGGAACCATGTTAGTGTTGACAGTGATGTGAGAAATAGGGAACTGTGTTAGTGTTGACAGTGATGTGAGAAATAGGGAACTGTGTTAGTGTTGACAGTTCCTGTACATGGATATGAGAAATAGGGAACTGTGTTAGTGTTGACAGCTCCAGTACACAGATATGAAAAATTGGGTATTGTGTTAGTGTTGACAGTTCCTGTACAGAGATGTGAGAAATAGGGAACTGTGTTAGTGTTGACAGCTTCTGTACACAGGTGTGAGAAATAGGGAACTGTGTTAGTGTTGACAGTTCCTGTACATGGATCTGAGAAATAGGGAACTGTGTTAGTGTTGACAGTTCCTGTACACGGATGTGAGAAATAGGGAACTGTTTAGTGTTGACAGTTTCTGTACATGGATGTGAGAAATAGGGAACTGTGTTAGTGTTGACAGTTCCTGTATACAGATGTGAGAAATAGGGAACCATGTTAGTGTTGACAGTGATGTGAGAAATAGGGAACTGTGTTAGTGTTGACAGTGATGTGAGAAATAGGGAACTGTGTTAGTGTTGACAGTTCCTGTATATAGATGTGAGAAATAGGGAACCATGTTAGTGTTGACAGTGATGTGAGAAATAGGGAACTATGTCAGTGTTGACAGTTCCTGTACACGGATGTGAGAAATAGGGAACCGTGTTAGTGTTGACAGTTCCTGTCCACAGGTGTGAGAAATAGGGAACTATAGATCTATAGTGCTAATGTTTGTTATGTCTGTAATGATGCATAGCCATTTATCATTATGAACACCAACATGAATGGTTCAAGTGAGCGTGTGTATTTGACACAACAGTTGATGGTTTGCTGTTTGTCTGTTGATCTGTCTTCTGTTGACCTGTCGATCTTTGTGTCCACATTTTGTTCAATCTGTCAAGAAGATTTGCAAAGTGAATCGATCAATTACATAAGGAATTCAATTGTCCCTGTCATAATCATTCAGCCCAGATCTCAGATTTACCTGGAGTTAACAGTAAAGAAAAAAAAGACAATCATGGTGTTGATAACAGCTTTTTTTTAGTTTCTTTTACAAAGGTAGCACACACACACACACACACACACACACACAC
>JAAQRG010100999.1:5000-40529 GCA_011634625.1 Babylonia areolata | reverse complement strand
GACCTGTACAAAGAAAATAACACATTGATAATCTGACAGTAATATATATATATATATATATATATATATATATATAATGAATGGTTATAAGTTGTGGTTGTATGTTTGTGTGTTAGTCACTTAGTCTGTGTTTGTGCGTTTGGTCTTGGATTGACGTGAATATGAGGCCAAATTAAGACAAGTATCAGTATCAGTATCAGTATCAGTAGCTCAAGGAGGCGTCACTGGGTTCGGTCAAATCCATATACGCTACACCACATCTGCCAAGCAGATGCCTGACCAGCAGCGTAACCCAATGTGCTTAGTCAGGCCTTGAGAAGAAAAAGAAAAAGAAAGAAATGAAATAAAATAAAATAAAATAAATAATAATAAAATAAAATAAAGTAAAAAATAACCAAAAAATAAAATGATAATAATAATGAAAAAATAAAAATAGATAAATAAAATTACGACAAAAGGTGTGCATGTGTGTGCGCGCATGTGTGTGTGTGTGAATGCAAAGATGTGTGTGTGTGAATGTGTGTGTGTGTGTGTGTGTGTGTGTGTGTGTGTGTGTGTGTGTTTGAGTAATATGGATTAGACAGGGCAGTGGTGTTAATCATTTAGTGTCAGTCAATTAGTATATGTGTTTCTGCGTTTGGTGTTGGCTTGTATGTAAGGCCAAATTAAGACAAAAGGGGTGTGTGTGTGTGTGTGTGTGTGTGTGTGTGTGTGTGTGTGTGTGTGTTACTATATTTCATTTAGACCTTTATTCTTTTTGTTTCAGAACCTGAACAGAGGGAAATGGACACAGACATGAATTCGTGAGGAAACAACACCCAGGAAACCAAAACAATGCAGAGCCAATTTTCAAAAGTTTGGGAAATAAACTAATCTTGTACACAGTATTGTTTGTTCACTCAAATGTCTCATGCTCATGAATGCATGTAAAAACTGTAATGATTGAAAAAGAGTGTGAGTTACTAGAACCATTGTACATGAACTAGTACATATTATTTTTTATGATTTTTTTTCTTCTAATATATTAGAATCAGAATCAGAACAACTTTATTATCTCAGAAGATAAATTATCAGATTTTCTTCAACATGTGTTCATCTTGTGTATTTTAATATGTCACCATATTTTTCAAGGTTAAAGAGATATACATTTCACTTCAATGACTTTACTGTTATCACTTGAATAATGTTTTAATATATATATATATATATATATATATATATATATATATATATATATATATATATAAAGAACTCTGTGCAGGGAAGCCTGGGCAGACAGATAGATATGTAGTTATCTATGTATGTAATGTTAAGATGTAATGTACTGAGTGAGAAATCCAGGACAGTTGCACTGTGACAAAATTCACAAGACCAATAGACAATCAAGTCAAGATACAGCACAACTGATTTTCCGCTTGAGATCTGTGAAAATGAGCACCCTTTTAATTGTTGTTTCAACTGATATTTCACCAAATTAACTCATTAGAACAGAACTGCACTGGTAAATGTAAATTTTATTTATACCATGTCACCAAAATAACACTATTTCATATTGGCACATCCCAACTATCAGCTGACAGAGATGAAATTAAAAAGAAAAGAAAAGAAATGAACAAAAAATATATGTAGCTGCTTGCTTCACAGGCTGCACGTATGATAGATGCTTTCCTTTTCAGCCTTCTGTTCAGTTGCATCTTTGAGAAGATTGATTGTGACTTTTATTTATGACATCTGTTATGTTTTAGGTGATTTGATTGTGTGGTTTTTTTTTTATTCAGAAAGTGAAAGTTTGCTTTTCTTGTAGTCACCCATATCTCTATGCATGCTTTTGTTTTGTTTTTTGTCTCAAGCATTTCCCCCATGACAGAGTTGCAATCAATGCTTGCTACCTATTGATTTTTTGTGAGTTTTGTATGACAAAATACCACAGGGACATGGGAAAGCCCACAAAAATACCACTGGGGACATGGGACAGCCCATCAAAATACCACTTGGGACATGGGACAGCCCATTAAAATACCACATGGGGCATGGGACAGCCCATCAAATCACCACATGTATAATTACCACATAGAACATTAAAATTTACCTTTGAAAATGAAAGATATTTCGACTTTGTGGACATAAATGGTTTCAGAGACTGTATTGTCAAACTTAAGCTGGGGATTATTACCACATAAATGAGCTGCTTTCAGATTATTTTTCAACATTAATCAGGATAAACTTTCCAGCTTGTTTGGAGTCACGGAAGATGAAAAACACATAATTTGTGCTCTGTCAAGTTATGCTTTGCCCGGTATTCTGAAATTACTAGTGAGACAAATACCTGGATTATTGTTGCATAGTGTCTACCACCGTATTGCTAAAATGTGACAACATGCTTACTATAGGAATCTAGGAATTTATATCTTTCGAAACAATTTCATAGCAATGGCAAACTTGAAGGACACTATGACTCAGTGATGCCCTCTGTACTAGCTGTCAGCTGTAAAAATTAACTGAAACTATGTAGGTTTTGGAAATCTCATTTTCTTACATGCATGGCTTGTTCATGCTTTAGTTTAGGCATTTTACAATGTTCTTTTTGTTTCTAGGGACCGGAGGCCTATGCCGGAATATAAAATTGTTCAGCTTGTTCAGTCCGGCACATCCGGCCAGCTCATTTGTTCTTCTTTTTCACCCACAAAGGCATCTGTACCAATGGAGGTTCACGACACCACCATGTTTCAATTTCAGTTTCTCTAGGAGGCGTCTCTGCGTTTGAACATATCCATATACGTTACACCACATTTCCGCAGTGCTACTGAGGGGGGTCAGTCCGATACTCCCCCGTGTCGATACTCCCCCACGTCAATACTCCTCCGTGTCGATACTCCCCCACGTCAATACTCCTCATCATATACACAGATGGCTCAGATGGCTCAGTCACCAAAGACCAGTCCGGTTGGGGATTCACTGCGAAACAAAATGGAAAAACAATTTGGGAAGAGAATGCTGCCTACAAAGTCACAACCTCCAGCCTAACGATGGAAGTTGAAGCTGCGACACATGCCCTCCAGTGGCTATCGTCCATCCATACGCCTGGAAACCAACATGCCATGATTCTAACCGACTCAATGAACCTCATACAGAAAATTGAAAATGGAATGGGAAGCCCAGAGTGGCATAAGGCAATGAGCAACTTTCAGATTAAAAACTCACATGGTCATACTGCCCGGGACATGCAGGTGTTAAGGGAAATGAGCGAGCTGACAGACTTGCTGGTAACGCAACACCAACGAGCGGCCTACATCTAGGAAAATCGAAAATCCTCAGAAAAGTCAAAGACTACCAAAAAGAACAGGTACAAGGCCATCACACCATCGATCGCCTCAAAGAAATAAAAGCAGAGAGAGGGAGCGGCCGAAAGTCTAACATGAAAGGTAGAGCACGATGCTTTGCAAATCAAACAAATATCGGCATCATTTCCAAACCAACATTAAGCAAATTTCTTCAAAACGGAACAGAGTCTCTGTGGGCCTTTCCAAATACAATAGACTGAGCAACACACTAGACGCCACGTTCTTGGCATCAGAGATCTTTTCCCATCCCTCTTGGCAGCCTCTGTGCGTGTGTGTATGTGTGTGGATGTGTGGGTCTGTGCTTTTGAGTGCGTTTGTGAATGCGCGAGAGTGTAAGTGTACACAAGTGTCAGGAGAGATCTGTGTACGGGTGTGTGTATATATATATATATATATATATATATCTTTGTATATATGTGTGGGGGTTGGGGGTGGGAGATATGGGCGTATATGTGTGTGCTTGTACAAGCAAGTGTTCATCTCTGTGAGTGTGTGTTTGCGTGCGTGTGTGTGTGTGTGTGCCGTGGAAGCTGCGATACGTAGGCTAGAAATGAGTGTGTGGAGGAGGGGGTTGGAGGAGGTGCAAGGTAATATGTGTGTGTGTGTGTGTGTTGGAGCTCATGTACGTTTATATGTATTTGACTGTACTTTCATATCTGTGAAACTGCATGTTTGGTGCATTTCTGTTATGCATGTGTGGGTGTATGTGTGAATGTGTGTCGTCATATTTTACATTCTTTCGCTTAATTATCACCATTGTTGTCTTATTTATTTATTTATTTATTTTTTATTATTATTATCATTTTATTAGTATTACTATTATTATTACTACTACCTTTTCTATATTATAATTATTATTTATTTATTTATTTATTTATGTAAGCTTATCTATTATTTATTCCCCCCCCCCTTTTTTTTTTTTTTTCAAGGCCTGACTAAGCGCGTTGGGTTACGCTGCTGGTCAGGCATCTGCTTGGCAGATGTGGTGTAGCGTATATGGTTTGTCCGAGCGCAGTGACGCCTCCTTGAGCAACTGAAACTGAAACTGAAACTGAAATACTCCTCCGTGTCGATACTCCCCCACGTCAATACTCCCCCGTGTCGATGCTACTGAGGCTCAGCAACTCACAATCCAACGCGCCTTGCCGGTTCAGTTAGGCCTTGAGTGCATGCATATATATTGGTGTACCTATCCAAGTGGATTTCTTCTACAGAATTTTGCCAGAGAACAACACTCTCGTTGCCATGGGTTCTTTTCAGTGCGCCAAGTGCGTGCTGCACACCGCGGGACCCTCAGTTCGATTTTCCAGTCAAAGTCGGGAGAAAGGGCGAGAGCGGGATTCGAACCCAGACCCTCAAGGACTTTGTATTAGCCCATATACATATGTACGTGTTATAAGCGTCCGAGGTATTGGCCACCTTTCTCCCTTCCTTCCTACACCACCATGGTACTTTGGCACGCTGAACTGAACTTTTTTGTTATTTGGTAGTATGTCTGTGAAAAGATATTTTTTCTTTTTTCTTTTTTTATGGTCCAGGTTAACCTTTACCTTCCGTTTTCTGAGAGTTGGGTTTTCGAAACTCATTGTCAGTTGTTACGGGTTGAGCTGTTCGGAAATGGATCAAATGCTGAGTCAACTTGGGGTTGGGCAACAGGTAATTTTTTTCATTAGTACAGTTGATAGATTTGTAATGTACGCTTTGTTTTGTTCCACAGTATCGCGAAACTCGGGTTGGTGGTGCTTACACTGTTACAGAACTTTAAAAATTACACTCACTCAGTCACTGACTCAGTTGTGCACAGCTGTGGTTGTGAGCAATGCAGCAAGAACATATAGTAGGCCCAATCCAAAAATGAACTCGGTAAAGTCCTATTTTATCATCCTAAATTCAGGAACCTATTTTACCGGCAATTTTTGTGCATGTATAAAAAGGTATTACCATTTCTAGATAACAAAGAAACTGGTTTCGAACATCCGCTGTAAATTGTATGTTTGGATTTGGTTACGTTTGGTTAAACCATTGTGTAGAGAGTATTGACAATTTTTTTTTTAGAGTGTTTAAAGAAAGGGTAGTTGCATGCAAAAGGCAGGAATGGGATTTTCAATTTCATGTTAGTAATAGCGAGAGATTTAATGTTTACAGAACATTCTGCATTGTACCAGATGTCAAAACGTATTTACTTTTAAACATAGATTGACACTTAAACTAGTATTAAATGGCAGGATTCAGGCTTGGTATTTCTGAAACTGCAGTACATTATTACCGATATAGAATACATAGTGCAACTGATCAGGGGTGCAATCTTTGCAATAAGGAGGAAGAAAATGAAATACATTTCGTCCTAACTTGTCCTGTCTTGCATAACTTAAGAACAAGGTATATATCATCCAAATTCTGTAAATTTCCCTGTCAGTATAGATTAGCATTATTCATGGCTTCTCAACATGAACAGACCATTCACAGTTTGTCAGTTTATTTGTTTAAAGCATTTAGACTGCGATCAACTCTGATGTCGTAGATACTGAAGTTTGTTCTTGTTGATGATATGACTGCTTGCTTCTTGTTGTTTTCCTTACAGGATCATGTGTATATACCCCTTCATGAGGGGCAATGGCCTATACATGAAAAAATCATCCGTATCCGTCTCTCTCTCTCTCTCTCTCTCTCTCTCTCATTCTGGGACACACAACCCACAGAGTTTAATTGAAAATACACACACATGCGCTCACACACACAGAGAATTGCACTGATAGAATAGAATAAATCTTTATTACCAAGTGTACTGGGGTCACAAGGAATAAGGGGGGGGGGGAGGGGGGGGGGGATAGTAATAGTACATAAAAAGGTACAGACATAAATCGAGAATCATACACAAATAGTGAAATACAGTAGAATTTAGGATACATACATAGATGTGCATAACAATACAAGAACTTCTGCTCCTCACACACGCACACACACACACACACACACACACACACACACACACACACACACACACACACACACACACACTCACTCACTCACTCACTCACTCACTCACTCACACGTTTGAACAGAAGCCGCATATTACATGTGGATGGGGCTGTTGACTAGATCTTCAGGTAAATAGTTGTTGATTGTACTATTCTATTTAATCACACTGGATTTGTTCAAGAGACAGGGCACTGACTGCTTTGGGGGAAAATCTATTGGCGAAGTGATTGGTTTTCGCCCTTATACATCTGTACCGTCGACCAGAGGGGTGCATCTTGAAAATCCTAAAAACTGGATGTGATTTGTCCTGGCTGATTGATTTTGCTTTTTTGAGTAGTCGCTTATGATAATATGTCATCAAGAAAAGGTAGATCAGCCCCGGTAATCTTGCAGGCAGTTTTTACGATTCTGTTCAGGGCTGCGACTTATGCCTTGGGCAATGTTTCCGTACAAAACTGTGATAGCAAAGGTTAACACACTTTCAATGACTGCTTGGTAGAAATCAAACATGATTTTTTTTTTCTTCAGCAGTGCACATCCATGCACACACAAATTTTAGCTCTTCCAACTTCCCCCTCTCTCTTTCTATCTTTTTGTCTGTCTGTCTCTCTTTCTCACATACACATACAGTCATATTGAAAACACACACACACACACACACATACACACACACACACACACACAGGTGTATTGAAAGCAATGCATATATGTATGCATGCACACATATAAAGCTGCACTCTTTCCTTCCCCCCCCACTCACCTCTCTCTCTCTCTCTGCCTGCCTCTCTGTAGTGTTCCCCCCCCTCCCTGCCTCCCGGTCCCCCCTGCCTCCCCCCCCCCCCCAACCCCCCATCTGGCCCCCTCCTGTCGACCGAGGTTGCAAACGTACTCACAAAATCCTAAAATCAAGGGAAGCAAGTTGTAGGACTTGAACTTTGACAAAGTTTAAAATAGTTTTTTTTGGATTGGATTACCAGTGCTGGGAGAATTTTAAAAAGTATATTGGTGACAGATCAGAACGTCAGTTTGATGGGCGCAATAGCCGAATGGTTAAAGCGTTGGACTTTCAATCTGAAGGTCCTGGGTTCGAATCACGGTGACGGCACCTGGTGGGTAAAGGGTGGAAATTTTTAGTATCTCCCAGGTCAACATATGTGCAGACCTGCTGGTGCCTGAACCCCCTTCGTGTGTATATGCAAGCAGAAGATCAAATACACACATTAAAGATCCTGTAATCCATGTCAGCATTCGGTGGGTTATGGAAACAAGAACATACCCAGCATGCACACCCCCGAAAGCAGAGTATGGCTGCCTACATGGCGGGTTAAAAACGGTCATATATGTAAAAGCCCACTCGCGTATATACGAGTGGATGTGGGAGTTGCAGCCCACAAATGCAGAAGAAGAAGGAGGTCAGTTTTAACAGGAATATGGAAAGTATTGTCGTTTGCAATTAGACCATAGGATATTTTGGCATGAGTCTATTTGTGAATGATGCTGTACAGTTACTGAGCACTCTCAAAAGAGTGTGTGTGCGGTGTGGGGTGTATGTGTTTAAAAATCTGTGTGTTTGTGTGCCTGTGTGATCAAACCAACAATACAACAGTCTGGTGGGATGTTCCAAAAATATGTTATGTCTAATGAGTTAAAGACCTGCTTCTGTTATAATTGTCTACATGTACCCAAAGCCATCGTTTGCAAAATTTATGCTTGCCCGTTCACATTAACCCTCAGGCACTTTTGCTAATTCAAACGTTGGCAAAATGTTGAAAAGAAAGAGCAGACGAACTTTTCCTGGTGCAACCAGTTGGAGAAAGCCTTAAAAAAAAAAGAACAAAAAAAAAGAACTACGTTTGACTATATTTATCTTTACAGTACACACGTTGAGCTGGTCGATTCGACTGGATCATTTGCAGTTACCCATAGCTACCCTACAGAGTTAAATTGAAAACACTCTCTCTCTCTCTCTCTCTCTCTCTCTCCGAATGAGTTAGTGTATGGAGAAACTAATATGTACCCAATTTATATTAACTCTGCTATTAGATGCATTCGTTATTGGTTGAAATTATTAAAAATGAGTAATATACTAATAATCGACTGCCAAGGAAATCTTACAATGCCAAATGATTTAGATTCAAGAGGGAAAAGAAACTGGGTGTTGAATATGCAAATGTGTTTATGTGAAATTAGGCTTGGGTATGCTTGGAAATTTCAAGGAGTTGGTAATGAAACTAGATTTGTGCAATTTGTTCGACAAGGATCGATAGACTGTAGGTAGCAGGAGTGGGAAAGCCATATCCAGTCGAGCGAAAGGTTTGACATGTATTGAGTTTATATTTCTGATCATATAGTGAAGCGATACCTTTTGGTTGATTCGAACAGACACCTACGACTTATTCTCACAAGATTCAGATTTGATATTTCTGATTTAAACATACATAGATATCGTTATAATTCCATTTGTCATTCTGACTTAATGTGTCATTTGTGTAGGGAATCAAGGGAGGATGAAGTCCATTTTGTTTTGAAATTGTCTGTCCTTATTGACCTGTGAACCCAGCTCATTCCTAAAAAATATGCATATATATCTATATCTATATCTATATCTATATCTATATATATATATATATATATATATATCCGTGTATATTTCGGCAATGTTTATTGATGTCATCGGTGGATGAAAACACCATACATAGTTGTGCTTTATTTCTTATGAAGCATTTCAATTAAGAGAGACACTTATATCTAGTTTTATTGAAGCTGGTTATGGAATATGCTGCACTGTTTGCATCAACAATTACAGTGACACATATAAAACAATTTTGTTGTTGCCTCCTGTTCATATGGGGCACACTCACACACAGAGGGTTGTCTTGAAAGCAGTGCATATAGATGCACACATACAATTTCTTTCCTCCCATCTTCTGATTTTGCTGTCACGAAGTGCAGACGTGTGTTGTGATCTCAGTTTTAAGTGGTAAAATTCCAGTATTCCCACCACACGTACAGCAACAGATCTTAGGGATAAACTAGATAAGGGTATGTAGAACTAGTCGTCAGCACCGTTTGAACAGATTGATGCATAATTAGCGAGAAATATTGATTTCAGAATTTAAGTATGATTATTGAAGGATTAGAAATTGTGAACACTCCTCTTGCCCAAAATGTATTATTAGTCAAATTATGACTGCAGCACGTGTGAGACGTTTGTTGTTTCATGACCAGAGGAAAAAGGGAAGTTTACCAAAGGCACCTGAAATAGGACTCGCATGGCCTTACACATGCATAAGAACATTACTTCTTGTTTTGGTGTTGATGCTTGTGTTCATGAAGAATAAAAAAGCAACTTTGGCAAGCGGCTGTGAACTTCACCCAGCCCACCACCACAACTGAAAACTTTGTTCACTCTGAATTCCTCCTTAGTTAGCCTCAACCATCTTTTCCTCATGTGGGCAGTAGCAGTCTGGTTCTACATCTCCAGAGCAGCACTTATACGCAAGACTCGTTTTGTCATCATTATTTATCTAGGCCATTGGATGGTGCTCACGTTCTTTCTGAAGATGTCTACACTTTTCATCATTTGGCGTCTCCTGTCTTGTGGTGACATTGAGTCAAACCCTGGACCAGTACACCAAGCCACACAACGGAAACAGCAAGACAAGTATCAAGATTACACCTACAACCCCCACCACAACTCCCTTTATGATGGAACAGCACACTCCAGGAATGCCCATGTCTCAAGTCACTTGCATGAAAAAATGTTCGCCATGGCTGGATATCAATCTAAAGACACGCATGCTGTGAGACTAGAGTCTTGGTGTGAAGAAATACAGAAAGACAACGATCAGCTGAAACATGAAATTGATCATCTAAACAGTATGTGTTACATTCTTGAACAGCATTGCAAAAAGCTATTTCAGTGGAAAGACCCTTTTGTAGATCTATCTATCTATCCCATGGAATGGACAGTCAGGTAGATAGGATTGAATCTTTTTCATGCTGAAACAACTTGAGATTCTTTGATGTTCTCGAAGGTTCTCCTAGCAAAAATGACTTCCAGTGTATTCAAAAGGTTGTGCAGCTGCTAAATAGATTTTTTCCTGTTAACCAGTAGAGTGCCTATAAGACGTCAGCTGACGTCCTGCAAAAAGTATTGCCATAGTGCCTATAAGACATCCACTGACGTCCTGCATATGTTCTGATTTTTCCTTCATTGGAGTTTGGTTCAATTCACATAAACAGACTCTGAACAGTTAGTTTGATGTGTCTGGATTATAAAAAAATGCTATTTAAATGAACATTCATCAGGTAGAAGATCCCTTTCTACTGGATAATAATTTGCTAACTGACCACTTGATATGCGTGTGGAAAAGGGGTTTGCATCATGTGCAGAAAAAAAAAAGCGTTGAAAACTGTCCAGTAAAGCAGATAGTCACAGTCAGCAGATTTACACAATTCTGAAAGCTCTGCATGTGGTTATTGACAGATTTTGCGATGGAGAAGGATCTCTCTTGTCTGATGATTGGTTTGAAAATGAAGGCATTTGACAATGACAGTGACGAAACTGACAGCCCCATTTGATGGTAATTCAGTCCATCTATCCAATCAGACAGCTTTTTTAAATTTTTTATCTAGTGGCTATAACTGACAGAATTCGAGCAGCCAGTGTTGGAAGAAGGGGAGGGGAGGGAGAGGAGTGATGTAAGACGAAAGGTTGAATGTCAGCCAGAGTTCATGAAAGGGGCATGGCTTTTTGGGAATGATTGTGCTCATATTTCAATGCAGACTGTAGGATCTACAACTGCCAATGCTCCACGATTTTCATGAAACGCAGGGTGGAACCTGCATTGGATGGTAAAAGAGCCCAGAAGCAGAATCTACACTCATTTTTCTTCACAAAAACGTTTACTTTCTTTCAGTATCACCCATAGCTTTTGTGCTAGAATTTTTTGTGATTTATTACCCCCAAATCCTCAAAATTCCCTGGCAAGGGGAGAGCACTTTTTTTTTTTTTACAAAATTCTCTGGCACTGAACTGGTTAAGCAATGGACAGTTGATGACATGGAGTGAGCTTATTGCATCAGGAGAACGAACAACTGCAACTACCCCCGCCCCATCATTGCCCGTCTGTTTCGGTGGCAGGATAAACTGTCCATTCTGCGAGCACGTGATTGCAAACAGGAGATGGCAGACACCCTCAGAATCCATGTTTCCTCAGACCTGATGAATCGCCAGAACCAGTTAGTAAAGGAAGCAAGAGACGCTGATAATCATGCGTATGTCTGGAAAGGTCGCCTGTTTTCCAGCAACAACAAAAAATGAAACATTCACAGAAACAGCAGGAAAAGAGGCTTGACCACCACGGTCAGTGCTGATGACAGTCCAGATAACGTTAGCAGACACCACCACCCAAACCAGTACAGCCAAAACCATGAAACTGCCAACCAGTATGAGGCAAGTCAAAGCCAGGTTCGTGTGGAAGCAGGTCCTCCACAGCAGGTACCCAACCCAGGCAGTTCTGATGCTGACCTCCCATGGACCGCAGACATGAATTGCTTTCTGCCACTTAAGAGATGAGTAACACGTGAATGCATGAGCACTGTACAGAAGTCAGAGCGGACGATTGGTCAATAGCACTGTGTGACAGTGCACCATGGTTCCACCCCTGGCCCCACCCCATGTCCTGCTACAGTTCTGAATTACTAGAGGAAGGTGGAGTCACTGCGGCAGGTGCTGGAGCACCCCCTGCACCACAGCCAGCAGACCCGACCCCCCATAACCCCAATGCGCTCAGCAGACCACAGAGAGGACAGTCATTGACAGATGGGGTGTCAGACTGCTGTCCACCCCAGATAACCACACCACCATGCATGACGCCTGCCTCAGCAATGACAGCGAAGTGGACAACTAGCCCATGACACATGGACCCTCACCAAGAACGTTACACGGTCCACGCACAACTGGTCAGACATTCTGTGATGCTTCATTCTCTTCAACACAACTCCCCACAGGTGCTGCAGAACACACAGTGTCTAGCGCTGCATGTGACAGTACCCCCAGTCCCCATGACACACCCAGCTTCACTGAGTAACACACAGCTGAGAAAACTGGAGCAGGTTCCCCAAACCAGACAGATTTCCCTGCACACTCTTCCCCTATCACTTTGCCCAGCACCGAAGCCCAAGAGAATAACAGCCAGACTTTTGTGAAGCAGCTGGATGATTCTTGGACAGATGCTGACCAGACTGAAAGTCAGTCTCCAGCAGGCCGAGGAGGTCAGTCCGGAGACAAGCAGAGCCCCCATAGAGCCCAGCATGAAGTGAAACCCCATCAACAGAACTGTTCAGAGACCCCTAGACCCCAGGGCAGACTGACACGCATTAGAACAAAGTCCAGACAGCAACACGTGACTGAGTGCTTCCCACATATTGGTGTCAGTTCATCACGCACTGATCCAAAAGAAGTCACACTCAATACCTAGGGACTCGGCCCTGCCTGTGTCATGGGTCCCATGTTTCACATGTGTTCCGGGTAGTGTTAGAGATATGAATAACCAACATATCTCTTTCCTGACTTTTAGTTAAAACATTGAAGGCATAGGTACTATCTATCAGCCCGATGTTAGGGCATTCTTATCTGTTGTTGTTGTCTCGTTTGTCGATTGTTATCTGTGACATAATTTTTCTAACAGAAACATTTTCAGTTGATTTTCCCTCTCATCTTTGCCCTTACTGTGATGTTCATATTTCACCAGGAGTGAGTGTGTCTGATAGCCCTATGTCACATTTGTCTGGCAGTGTTGTCTTGATGGTTAAAAAAGTGTTTTCCAGACTAGTTAAACGTATTACAGTGGAGTGTGATAAATGTGTTGCTCTTAAACTATCTAGAGAACTCATGGGTTTGCAGGTTGAGAGTGCACTGATAGGAATGTACATACCTCCAACACAAAGCACTTATTATCTTGAAACAGAAATTGAAAACGGAATATATTTACTTGAACATTGTATTCTCAATATTTATGAACATTGTGGTAAATTGCCCCTCATACTTATGGGCGATTTTAATGCAAGGACTGGAAATGGAAACCCAAAAGACTTTTCTTTACCTGAATCACTTCTGTATGATGATGATGATGATGATGATGAATATGATAAAAGATTCTGGAAGAAAATACCAATGAAAATCTAAAGAATGTACCATAAACGTCTTTGGCCGTTATTTGTTGAAACTATGTGAACAGTTTTCATTATTAATAATAAATGGTCTTAATGCAGGTGACAAACATGGTGAATATACATATATATTGTACATAATGGTGCGAGTGTAATTGATTACTTTTTTTATATACAGATATATTTTTGAATATGCCTTAAACTTACGAAACATACCTAAAGACTTAAGTTGAATCAAAACATTTGCCGTTTTTTTATTATTAAAATTTTTATTATTATTATTTTTTTTTTAGGAGAAATCAGAGGGTGCATTCAGTTTCTGCAAATGTGCAGGGCTGTCTCAGCATCCATGGAAGATTTTCGTTTCTTTTTTTTTTCTTTCTTTCTTTCTTTTTTTTCCCCCCTTCTTTTTCTTCCGTCGTCATTTTTGACTCACTTGTGTGTGTGTGTGTGTGTGTGTGTGTGGTAAACTTTAACATTGACATTTTCTCTGCAAATACTTTGTCAGTTGACACCAAATTAGGCATAAAAATAGGTAAAATTCAGTTATTTCCAGTCATCTTGTTTAAAACAATATTGCACCTCTGGGATGGGCTCAAAAAAATAAACAAGAGAGGCAAGGCCTTCAAGACTCACTTGTGATACACTTTAAAAAAAAAAGAAGCTTTTTTGTATTGAGTATAATTTCAAAATGTAATGTTTAAGATGAGAAAGATCAGTTTGCATATAATTAGGCTTCGGGTTTTTTTTCGTTTTTTTTGGTGCCCATCCCAGAGGTGCAATATTGTTTTAAACAAGATGACTGGAAAGAACTGAATTTTTCCTATTTTTATGTCTAATTTGGTGTTAACTGACAAAGTATTTGCAGAGAAAATGTCAATGTTAAAGTTTACCACACACACACACACACAGACAACCGAACACCGGGTTAAAACAGACTCATTTTGTTTACACAAGTGAGTCAAAAATGAAGCCTAATTATATGCAAACTGTATTTACTGTTATATTTATATTTTTGGTATTCTCTAAACTTGGCACTTTGATATGATATTCTGACACAACAACAAGAGCAGTCATTATTATCATTTTTTGTTCAAACAGGAACTTCTTTTGCTAAGCATGGAAGTTTTATTTATTTTGCAAACATTTTGGTGCAGATAGTAATAAAGGGAAAGTACTCTGTAATTAATGCTAGGGGACTTAATTTGCTTTAAACTGATCTTTCTCATCTTAAACATTACATTTTGAAATTATACTCAATACATAAAAAGCTTGTGTGTTTTACTCTCAGTGTACAGGGCTTTCACAATGTTCATTTGCCCAAGTGGTCTTTTTCGGAAAATACTAAAATCAATATGACGAGTGGACTTTACAGATCTGTTGGCCGAGCCCTGAAGGTCATGGGCAAAAATCAATTGCGAACACATATTTATACACATTCAAAGCACATGCTCATATTCTTCGCGAACGCGAACGACACCATTTTGTTTCAAGTTGTTGACCTGCCCGTTCAATCCT
Organism: Babylonia areolata; assembly: GCA_011634625.1. Taxonomy (NCBI): domain Eukaryota; kingdom Metazoa; phylum Mollusca; class Gastropoda; order Neogastropoda; family Buccinidae; genus Babylonia; species Babylonia areolata. The sequence continues at coordinate 25,515 of JAAQRG010100999.1, read as the reverse complement.
ATATTCAATGGACAATACACGATAACATGTGATGGAATGTTGGAGAAGGAGACCGTTAAATATTTATTCAGAGAAAGATTTGTGAACGCCTCATCACTTAATAGATTATGCCCCAAACTGCCATAAGAATATCCACAGAATCAGTCAGAATTCACAGTTAAAAATTGTAAATCATGCGAGTTAATACCCTTGAACTGATCACGATGAAACGAAACAATTTCCAGTCTTGACTTTTCTCAAAATGAAGTCCTTTTCACTTCTTACGACATTTAGAAGTACTTGTACTTGGCTCTACATGTTATTAGTTTAACAAAATACTAAATTTTCATATCAACTTTAAAACTATAAAACTAGAATGAACATAAAAGAGAAATTGAATCGACCGTGTCGTACTACATTCCCAGCGGGTGTAACTAAACTTGTACATCTATCTAGATCTAGTGAAAACGGCTAAATGTTGCAGTGTGATTGCGGCGATAGCCATTAAAAAGAATTTTTTTTTTTATTGCCCTTGAAGATTTTTTTCCAAGATACACCAGAATAATATGATTTAAACAGCGTTCACACTGCGAATACCGCAATTGATTTATTGCCCTTTAAAAAAGTATGTTCAAATGTTAAATTTTAGAAGGTCAGTTAAGGAGCCACGATAGTGTAATGGATAAGGCAGTTTCTTTTCACCCGAACATGCAGGGTTCGAATCTGGTTAGGACTTCTTTTTTTTCTTTTTCTTTTTTTTTTTTTTACGTGAAGCTTTATAATAACAAATACATAACACATTTTAAGGATTAGATTTTTTTTTTTTTTAAGTGTATCACAAGTGAGTCTTGAAGGCCTTGCCTCTCTTGTTCTCCTTTCTTTCTCTTATCTTTTTTTTTCTCTCTCTCTTCTTTATTTTCATTTCCTTTTTTTTTCCATTTCCTCATAACATATCTTCTTCCCAATGGCATTATCCATCGTTTTCAGTATCATGCAACACAAAAGAAGAGAAAACATAAACACACACACAATGACTCTGCACACAATTACAGTGTCTAAAAGAGAAAACTTGGCTCTCTCTCTCTCTCTCTCTCTCTCTCTCTCTCTCTCTCTCTGTAGAGGCACTATAACTATGCAAGAATAATATGTGTATGTATGTTTGATGTGACCACCATGTCACTCCTTTTTTGACTCACTTGTGTAAACAAAGTGAGTCTATGTTTTAACCCGGTGTTCGGTTGTCTGTGTGTGTGTGTGTGTGTCTGTGTGTCCGTGGTAAACTTTAACATTGACATTTTCTCTGCAAATACTTTGTCAGTTGACACCAAATTAGGCATGAAAATAGGAAAAATTCAGTTCTTTTTAGTCATCTTGTTTAAAACAATATTGCACCTCTGGGATGGGCACAAAAAAATTAAAAAATGAAGCCTACTTATATGCAAACTGCATTTACTGTTATGTTTATATTTTTTGTATTCTCTAAACTTGGCACTTTGATCTGATATTCGACCCAACAACAAGAGCAGTCATAATTATCATTTTTTGTTCAAACAGGAACTTCTTTTGCTAAGCATGGAAGTTTTCTTTATTTTGCAAACGTTTTGGTGCAGATAGTAAAAAAGGGAAATTACTCTAATTAATGCTAGGGGACTTAATTTGCTTTAAACTGATCTTTCTCATCTCAAACATTACATTTTGAAACAAGAGAGGCAAGGCCTTCAAGACTCACTTGAGTATAATTTCAAAATGTAATGTTCAAGATGAGAAAGATCAGTTTAAAGCAAACTAAGTCCCCCAGCATTAATTACAGAGTAATTTCCCTTATTTTACTGTCTGCACCAAAACGTTTGCAATAAACAAAACTTCCATGCTTAGCAAAAGAAGTTCCTGTTTGAACAAAAAATGATAATAATGACAGATCTTTTGTTGGGTCAAATATCAGATCAAAGTGCCAAGTTTAGAGAATATAAAAAATATAAATATAACAGTAAATGCATTATACTCAATACATAAAAAGCTTGGATTTTTTTTTTTTAAAGTGTATCACAAGTGAGTCTTGAAGGCCTTGCCTCTCTTGTTTTGTTTTATAAAAAAATGTTTATATTCCTTCCAGATTTCTAAGGTGTAGCTCTGTTTCGAATATAAGATCAAGATTATTACATTTGCCGTATTTAAATTTGGAGATAGCAAGCCTTGCAACCAGTAAGATATGTTTACTCGTTTTCTTTTTGAATTTGATAATATATCAGTTTTTGTTGCACCAAATAATGTTATCTTCTCGTTCATTAGGATCCAAGTGTTATACTTAGTAAGTATAAATTGTTTTACGTTTGTCCAGAAAGTGGTGAGGTTGGGACATGCATAAAATGCATGTTCAGTGTAGTCGGTAGTCGGTTTCTTGGCACCAGTGGCATTTGTTCGTATCTGTGACACCCATTTTTTGTAGCATGATGTTTGTTGGGTAGATGTTGTGTATGAATTTGAAATGTAATAACCTCAGTCGAGTTTCCTGTGTGCATTCATAGGCTAAGCTGAAATAATCTTGAGTATTGATCTCTAATTTTCCTCTCCAGAATTGCACCGCACAGATCTCATGGTTTTTTTGAAGGGCATATATTTTCCTGATTTGTTTATTAGACAGGGTGGTTACGTTTCCTTCTTCAGTTGCTATATTATGCGGAACGTCTTCCTTTAGATTATCATGTGCTAGCTGAAGTTTCCACGCGTGTGGTAGTGCAGTTATGATTGCGTTTTACTCAAATAGTAGGTTTGGGCGGGGACCAATTCTTTCTGAAACTTCTTGGTACGTTAAGAGGTTTCCATTTAGCCATAGGTCTTGCACGACGGAAAAGCCGGTTTTGCTCCACTTCATGAAGAACAAGGTATTTCCTTTGTATTTTATATGTTTATTGTTCCAAAGGGGTTCCGTTTTTATGTTGTCTGTACGTCTATTCTTGTTAAAAGACACTAGTGTTTTTAGCACATCCTTCCAGAAGACTGATTGTACCTTTTCTAAGTGTTTTATTTCATTTGGAGCGACATTACAGTTAAAAGCACAGTGTGCGTTCTCAAAAGGTGCAATATTTTCTTTTGCAAGGATGTTCCATTGTGCTTTTTCTTCTTTGAGGAATTTTACTGCCCATTTAACCAAGTACATTTGTTGTTGGTGTTCAACATTTGTCATATTTAGGCCTCTGTGTGCTTTGTCGAGACTTAGAACTCCCCGTTTCACTTTCTCAAATGCTCTTTTATTGTTATATTTTTTCTTCTACAGGAATCTATACAAGAGAGTATTTATATACTAATATAGTTTATTGTCTTTTCTTGGATCGATGCTACTTGTACAGTTGTAGCAGAAGAGTGAATTGTGACAGGAGGAGTGTTTTTGCAAGTATAACCTTGCTGAAGAGTGATGGGTTCCTATGTTCCCATCTTTTAATAGTTCTAATTACTGTATCTATTCTAGCTTTCCAGTTCTCTTCAATTTCTGAAATTTCTCTGTGTGCTGAAATATATATGCCCAGAATTTTTATTTTATAAGATTTCATAGGTATGCTATTACATTTGCCGTTAGCACTTGTATTCAGTGCCAAAAGACAATCAGCAAATGTCCGTTACAAGGTCAAAAAATGTATTATCGAATGATACGTATGGAATCTGGATAAAGCAAACGATATCGTTCAGGAACTTGGATCTAATGACTTCCTACTCATCCTTGAGCAAGCTATAAGCTTTTTTGGATAGCAATATTGATATGGCTTTAGAAACATTTAATAAAGGTCTTGCTTTTTCTAGCCAAGGTATGAGGAAAATAATAATACAAGGTACAGTAAAAACTAGCCCGTGGTTTGACAGTGAATTGAAAGAAAAGAGGTCAGACTTAAGACATTCCTTGAGCAAATTTAACACTTGTAATGACAAAAAAAGCAGCTGAAACACTCAGATGCATATGTATCTAGACAGACATAGAGAATACAAAAGATGTATCAAAATGAAGAAACTGGAAGATAAAAAACACATTCTGGGAACACTGGAAAGAAACAGAAATGATCCTAAGAAATTTTGGGGAACTATTAAATCAAGGTTTCAAGCAAAGTGTTAGTTCTATTTCTAACAAAGAGTGGTTTGAACACTTCCAGAATGTTTTTAACGTTGAGCATTAATACGATAACACGAATAATAATAACCTAGATGATGCTTTTGAAAACTGTTGTGTGCTCAGTGATGATATATACACAAAGAGTTGTATTAAACACATGCACGCATGCACGCACACATGAAGAGTTTAACACAAATACAGTTGTGTAGAGCACACACACACACATGCATGCACACACGCACGTGCGCGCGCACACGCACACACACACACACAGGGTTGTGTTTAAAGCAATCCACATATATATATATATATATATATATATATATATATATATATGCACACATACAAACTTGCACTCTTTCATCTTACTTACCCCCTCCAACCCCACCTCTCTCTCTCTATTTCACTGTCTCCTTTTGTCTGTCTGTCTCTATCTTTCCGTCTTTCAACTCACAAGATGATTGGAAAACACACACATACACGTGCGTGTGCGTGCACACACACAGAGAGTTGCTTTGAAAGCAATACACATACATGCACAGATACAAATATTTACAAAGTCTTTCCTCCCATGTCCTCCCTCTTTTTCTCTCTTTGTCTTTCTCTGTCTCCTCTCTTTCTTGCACACTCAGAGAGTAATATTACACACACACACACACACACACACACACACACACACACACACACACACACACACACACACGGAGAGAGTTACACACTAGTACAATTATATTGAAAACACACACACACACACATACAGAGTTTAACACACATACAGTGTTGTATTGAAACAATGAAAGCAGTGCACATATACAATAATACATGCACACATACAAACTTGTACTCTTCCTCCCACCTTCCCCACTCCCCTTCTCTGTTTATCTCTGTCCATCTTTCTGAGTGTCTCTCTTTCTGTCTCTCAGCACTCAAGTCAATTGGAACACACACACAGACACACAGACACACACACACACACACTTGCAATTGCAGTGAAATTTAAAGCAATACATACGCATGCACACCATGCAAGATCTTTAGACATTTCATGTTTGTGTTGTTTTTCAGTTTATGTTTGTCAAACTATATTTTTTCTACAGCCACTTCAGTGATTCACTTTACACTTTGTTAAATATCTTTTTTTTAGATTTTTTTTCTTTGATTTCTGGGGAGCCTTCCAATTGCCTTATAAACCATCTTTCTTGTTCAGCTTCAGACGGTCATAGCCCCCTGACCCACCCCATCCCCTGACAGGGCTCTGCCCATTTCCCCTGCCTGGATCCCAACTTTTCAGTTTTTGATTTTCTGCCAGTTGCACCCATGGAATTAAGATATCAATTAAGATAGCTACAGTTTTCTATAAAAGTGCTAAATTCTGAATCTAGTTAAAGAGAACAAGAAAAAGGGAAAAAGAAAAGATTTACACTGAGGCAGACACTGACCGACCCCCAAGTGTGGAGTGTGGTTGCCTGCATGGCGGAATAAAAATGGTATAACGTTAACCTGTCTCTATCTGTCTAGTCTCTGTCTGTCTGCTTCTAGCCGTCTGTATCTCCCTTTCTCTGTCTGCCTGTATTTCTCTCTCTCTCTCTATCTATATCTATCTATCCATATCATGTCATATCATGATTATATCATCATCATGTGTTCAGTTTTGCCACCAGAGGCATGCTCCGAGCTTTTGTCCAAAGGCATGATCACGTTGACAGGGAAAACTTTAAAGTAATATTATTTTTTTAAAAAGAAAAAAAAAAGAAGGTGAAAACACAAGAATTTGATGATGATGATTTGGATACTTATGATAGTGCTTCTGCTCGGTGGGAGACCAAGCTCTAAGCGCTTTACAAACACAAGGTCGTTTGCACAGCAGGCTGCTTACCTTGGTGACTGACGGCTGCCATTTCCTGCGTCATTCAATCAGATTTCAGGCACGTATACATAGCCTACACACTCAGACAGACGTGTAACATTTTACATGTATGACCGTTATGTTTAAATTTACCCCACTATACAGGCAGCCATACTCCATTTTTGGGTGCATGCATGCTAGGTATGGATTACGCTGACATGGATTACAGGATCTTGAACATGTTTGTTTGACATTTTGCATGCGTCATATACACATGAAGGGGGCTTAGGCATATGCTGACTTGGGAGATCAGAAAGATCTCCATCCTGTGCCCACCAGGCGCTTTTACTGAGATTCGAACCCAGGACCCTCTGAAAGTCCAACATTTTAACCACTCGGCTGTTGTGCTGAAAAATAGTTTATAACACTTATAGTCCTCAGGTAACCATACCCCCCTCCCAACCCCCCCACTTCCCCATACTCGCCACTACCTCCTTACCCCGGCGTGATGGGGGGTCATGGGGAGGTGCGTGGGTGGGTTATGTTTTGCTCGAAAGCTTGATCAATTTGCCATCCAAAAATAGCTGCCTGCCAAAAATGAATCAGCAACATGGACAGAGCAAAGAGAGATCTCTTATGCCTCTTGACACTGTGTGGAGCAGAGGGCTGCAACAGCACTCCTCCAGCGGACTCAGTTCTGGGCTGTTCCCTTCAGCTGGGTCCATGTCCATCCAGCTGCCTTCATCTCATCCTCCATGCTTCTTCTCCAGGTCTGCTTTGGTCTGCCCACTCTCCTCTTTCCTTGGGGGGGTTCAATTCAAGTGCCTGTCTTGTGGTGTTGTCTGGAGGCTTTCGAAGGGTGTGGCCTGTCCAGCCCCATTCCCTCCTTCTGGTCTCCTCACTGATGGGAACCTGGTTTGTTCTATTCCAGAGGCAGGCATTTGATATGGTCTTGGCTATCTAAGGCCCGTCGCCCACAGGGCGTCAGCGACAGCCGCGCATCATTTTTTGATGCCTCGCTACATTGTCGTGCCGACGCCTGAAACTTGTAGCGAGGCGAGTCGCTCGCACACGCGCAACAAACCTCCCCAGGCATCATGCATCACGCTCCATATTTGGAAAGTCACGTGCTGTCAGTGTCGCCCTGACGATAACTTGATTTATTGTTGATACTGAAGAGGAAATTATGGTTGATTGTTGCCATGAAAATACCCCCCACTTTTTCCAAGCAAGAAAACAAAAAACTCCGTTTTTTGTTGTTGTTTTTGATGATGATGTTGTTATTTTTTGTTGTTGTTGGTTTTTTGTTTTTGTTTTTTGTTTTTACCTTTGAAATGGGGCAACATTTAGATATAACATGTTTTTGTTGTTTTATACTGTTTGTTTCTTTATTTTCTTTTGACGTTTTTTCAAACACATCACCACGTTTCCTTGAATTTATTCATTGCACACCCTGTCCAGTATATCTGTTTATTAGTTATTATTCAGTCACTTTTCCATGCATGATATTGATATTCATTGCAAAATCAATCATTTGATCAATCATTCAGTCACTCACCAGTCACTATATTAATTGTTACATCAATCAAATGATCTGTCATCTGTTAACTGTCTCAAACGATGTAATGAAATAAAATCTGTGTTGTTTAGCATGCCAATTTGCTTGTCTATTCATTCATGCAATTAGATAAAACTGGATAAATTTATCATAATTCATACTTATATATATTCATTTATATGTATTCGCTGATTTCATTTTATTCGCTTCATGTATAAGTCAACAACATTTTATTTATAAACATGAAACTGCATTTATTCATTATTTCATATTACTACTAAATTGTTGACCTGTTTTAATTTTATCAATATTTTGCTTCTTTGCCATCCAGTTTTCACTGACCCTTTCCTTCAGTGAATATATTCTGCATTGTATTTATCTAATATTGTACTATTCGTTATACAGGTCTATCAGTCCAACTGTCTGTCCTTAATAATTTGTTTAATGATTCAAGCGTTTACTTCTTAATTTACTTGTACTTAATCATTCATTCCAAATATTTGACATGACAAGATGAACTATAACAATTTATACTCTTGACTGATTGTTCACTTATTTCATCTTTCTTTGTTAAACTCGTTTATTTAAGATTCTTTTCCTATCACACTAGAAATAACAAAAACATTACATGGTATGCAAAAGACACTTGGCTACAGTATTTTTCTGTCTTGGTGACCAGACACAGCCACAGTGTGCAGAATCACAAATGAACAAATCTAGCTTTAAGCACAGAGAGAGACAGAGACAGAGACAGACAGACAGACAGACTGACAGACAGAGACAGAGACACAGAGAGAGAGACAGAGAGACACAGAGAGAGTTGGTGGACTGATCTTTTGACTGGAGAGTGTGAGAGAGAATATGTGTGAGTGTATATATATATATATATATATATATGTGTGTGTGTGTGTGTGTGTGTGTGTGTGTGTGTGTGTGTGTGTGTGTGTCTGTCCTCTATGTGTTGATGTTTACAATCAGATACAAAAAGTGTATATATACTATATATAAGAAAATGTAATAATTTATTTAAGAATTTTACATTGGAACCAAACCTGATTGTTGCATCTTTCATTTACATTAGTGTTTATGTGTGAGAATCCTGTACATGCAATTGTGACAGTTCTTTTCGCGTAACCCAACGCGCTTAGTCAGGCCTTGAGGGGGGAAAAAAGTGAATAAATAATAGATAAGCTTACACAAATAAATAAATAAATAAATAATAACTATAATGTTAAAAAAAAAGGTAGTAGTAATAATAATAATAATCAGATGAATAATAATAATAATAATAATAATAATAAATTAATAACAATAATAAATAAATAAATAAATAAGATAGTGATACTGATGATAAATAAGCAAATAGATGTAAAACATGAAGACACACATTTACATATACACCCACACATGCATAACAGATATGCACCGAACATGCAGTTTCACAGATATGAAAGCACAGTTAAATACATATAAACGTACGTGAGCTCCAACACACACACACACCACACATTACCCTGCACCTCCTCTACCCCCCTCCTCCACACACTCATTTCTAGTCTACGTATCGCAGCTTCCACGGCACACACACACACACACACACACACACACACACACACACACACACACACAGATGAACACTTACTTGTACAAGCACACACACATATGCCCATATCTCCACATACATATATACAAAGATATATATATATATATATATATACGTTCCAATATCCTGTTGCTCCCACAGTGTAGGCATGCATACACTCACATACCTCATCCTCTACCCCACCTCCCTCCGCACCCCCACCTCCCCCTCACACACACACACACACACACACACACACACGTGCACAGAACTCTACTGACACTTGTGTACACTTACACTCTCGCGCATGCACAAACGCACTCAAAATACAGACCCACACATGCACACAAACACACACATACACACACGCACAGAGGCTGCCACTGATTGGCCGCAAGAGGGATGGGAAAAGATCTCTGATGCCAAGAACGTGGCGTCTAGTGTGTTGCTCAGTCTATTGTATTTGAAAAAGCCCACAGAGACTCTGTTCCGTTTTGAAGAAATTTGCGCAATGTTGGTTTGGAAATGATGCCGATATTTGTTTGATTTGCAAAGCATCGTGCTCTACCTTTCATGTTAGACTTACGGCCACTCCCTCTCTCTGCTTTTATTTCTTTGAGGCGATCGATGATGTGATGGCCTTGTACCTGTTCTTTTTGATATTCTTTGACTTTTCTGAGGATTTCCGACTTTCCTAGATGTAGGCCGCTCGTTGGTGTTGCGTTACCAGCAAGTTCTGTCAGCTCGCTCATTTCCCTTAACACCTGCATGTCCCAGGCAGTATGACCATGTGAGTTTTTTTATCTGAAAGTTGCGCATTGCCTTATGCCACTCTGGGCTTCCCATTCCGTTTTCAATTTTCTGTATGAGGTTCATTGAGTCGGTTAGAATCATGGCATGTTGGTTTCCGGGCGTATGGATGGACGATAGCCACTGGAGGGCATGTGTCACAACTTCAACTTCCATCGTTAGGCTGGAGGTTGTGACTTTGTAGGCAGCATTCTCTTCCCTAACTGTTTTTCCATTTTGTTTCGCAGTGAATCCCCAACCGGACTGGTCTTTGGTGACTGAGCCATCTGTGTATATGATGATGTCCTCTTCTTTACTGTTTTCTTCTATGAGTAGTTTCACTTCCGCATCAGTTTTGCCCTCTGGCCATTCCCGACAATGCCTTCCTAGAGTGGGTGAAATGGCTGTGTTGAATAGATGGTTGAGGTTTTCGGGGTTTTTCTCCCATTCTTTTGTTTTTTTCAGGTCTTGTAGTCGGCATACTAGCTGGATTGTGTCTTCTGCTTGCCCCATCCATGATCTTCCTCGTCCTAGGCGGCTGCCTTTTGGTTCTTTGACTGCGTCATGCAATAGGTTTTGAGGGTTTTCTAATGCTTTGAAGTAGGTCTTGACCTGTTCTAACTTGTTTCTGGCCTGCACTGAAGGAAGGTCAAGCAGGTATCGCATGGTTTCTGTGGGCGTGTCTTTTGTTGTTCCAAGGATCAGCCTCACAGCCTCATAGCTTCAGTCAAGGACCAGTTCGCTAGTCCCTTTCTTCAACAGTTGTCAAGGATCCTCCATGATGAATTGGGAGACTAACACTGTCAAGGGCCAGTTCTCTGGCCCCTTCATTCAAACGACGACTTACGTTCCTTGGTGTATGACTCAGATATTGAGCAGGACCGTGTCCTGTACAGCCAGGGTTTAGCATCAAAGCTGGGTCATCCTCCTCCTCCCTCCAAGTCTGCTGTTGAGATGGGAAACGGGGAAGAGGGTGGTGGGGATCTTTTCATGCAGACCCACAGGGGACCTCCTGAAGGAACAATCACCGTCAGGGACTTCCGTCACTCAGAACGCCAAGCTTTCATTCTTCTCTGGGTCCTGGTTCACGCACAGAACTGAGCACAAGAGAGAGCATGACATGCACGTCATGACTTCTCTCTGTCTCTGTCTCTGTCTCTCTCTTTCTCTCTCTCTTTCAAAATGCCTAAAATTGTTATTCTTGAGCAATAAAGAGGGGGTTTTGTTGTTGTTTTTCACATTAAAAATCTGCACACCACATTCCAGCGTCGTCTTAAGCGTGATTCCCACCTTGACACGGCAACAAGCATAAATCCCTTTAATGAGGACGAAGAAAAACTGAAAGAGACACGAACACGGAGAGAGCGAGAGGGAGCAGTGCCTGTGATCCTCAACATTTCCTCTCAGTCACGTGCCGCCTCCTTTGATACTTACCACAGAGAGAGTGTGAGAGAGAGACAGAGACAGACAGACAGAGAGGGATGGATGAATGAATGAATGATGGAATGAATGAATGAATGAACGAGAGGGAGTGAGGACCGTTTCATTCAGATTCCACAAAGAACGAGAGAGGGAGAAACATCTCTATCACCTCTCTCTATCTCCTCTCTCTCCCCCTCTCTCTCTCTTTCTCTCTCTCTTCACCTCCTCCTCTTCCTCTTCCTCTTGCATGTAAATATCATCAGCCATTTCAGTGCAGCGTGAATAGCCTACTTCCCCCCTCCACCTTCCCCCTTCTCACCCACCCCACCCCCTGCCGTCCCCCCTTCCCCCCAAACCCCCTCCCCGTGCCATGTCCGTTGTCAGCTGGTGGGAGGAGGGAGAGGGAGGGGAGGGGGGGGGGACCCTTTTCATCCCCACTCCTCGAGGACCCCGGCAAGGGACAATGAGCGTCACAGACTTTTCATCGACGAGGGCAGTGCTCCTTTCATCGTCCTCCACGCTGCACTGTGTGGGAAATGGCCAATGGTTAGGGTTCTCTTCTCTCTGTCTCCCTGTCTCTGTCTCTGTCACTCTTTCTCCGTCTCTCTCCCTGTCTCTGTCAGTCTGTCCTGTCTGTCTGTCTCTGTCTCTGTCTGTCTGTCTGTCTGTCTGTCTCTCTCTCTCTCTCTCTCTCTCTCTCTCTCTCTGTATGTCTGTCTTCCTGTCTCTCTCTGTCCGTAACTAATCCCATAGTCAATTTCAATAATGGATCAGTAATGGATACCGTAATACACACACGCGTGCGCACGCACGCACGCACGCACGCACACACACACACACACACACACACACACACACACACACACACACACAATTATGGGTAATTTTAATAAGGAAGAGAAAATATCTCACATTCCTGTCAGCTTCTGTTCGAGGAGTAGCATTTACAGCCCACTGTCCCCATATGTCTGAGCCTGAGGGTAGTGTTTAAAACACCTCCACCTCGTCACCAGAAAACTGAACACCACGACCACTGTGACTGCTACTATGAGAATACCTGCCAGGTTGTCAGTCCGACGGCCAGCTATAGCCGAATGGTTAAAGTGTTGGACTTTCAATCTGAGGGTCCCGGGTTCGAATCTCGGTGGTGCCTGGTGGGTAAAGGGCGGAGATTTTTCCGATCTCCCAGGTCAGCATACGTGCTATGTGCAGACCTGCCAGTGCCTGAACCCCCTTCGTGTGTATACGCAAGCAGAAGACCAAATCTATGTCAGCGTTCTGTGGGTTATGGAAACAAGAACATAGCCAGCATGCACAGCCCCGAAAACGGAGTATGGCTGCCTACATGGCGGGGTCATACACGTAAAGTGTTAAATGTTACATGTTTGTCTGCGTGTGTATATGTGCGTGCCTGAAATCTGATTGAATGACACAGAAAACGAATGATGAGCGCCCAACGGCAGCTGTCAGTCGGCTCTACCCAGGTAGGCAGCCTGTTGTGTAAATGACCCTGTGTTTGTAAAGTGCTTAGAGCTTGGTTTCCAATCGAGGATAGGCGCTATGTTAGTATCCATATCAGTCAAAAGTACAGCTCAGTCTGACTTCACACCACCATGCATTCACAGGACACAGGGGACCGTCTGCACTAATCAGAATGGGATGACTACCTCTCCAGTGCGGCTTAAGCGACTCGCGCATTCCATAAATGGTACACATGGACACATACACGACACCGTAGCAGATAGGCGATGGACTTGTGATCCAGTGTTCACCAATGATCAGTGTTCGAAGTTCAGTTTCGGCATGGTGTTATGTCTTTAAGAAAGGCATTTTACTCCAGATTTCCTCGCTCCATCCAGGTGTACCTGACTTTGGTTGGGGAAAGGTTAAAACGGCGGAAGGAGAGGATTAGGCCCCACCTTCCTGTACCAAGCCCTGGTGCTAGTTGCATTGCTTGGTTCTAACTTTTTGACAGTTACACGTGACTAAATGCCTACATTGACCAAACTACGCCATTGGTCAGTTCCATACGACACACAGTTAGTAGCGGGTTACGTCCATACTAGGCTCTTCCGTCTGAGCAATGCAACTGGCTCCTGGGCACAGTGGATATGAAATCACTGCCTGTGCTGGTGGCTGAAAAATGCTATGGGACCTGCCGCCTTTAACACATGGGCATCAAAACGCGGCATCCACGTTTGATCATCCCACCGTCCTCCACTGTATATTGGCAAGATGGGGAAGAGAGAGAGAAATGGTGAGAATGTTTTCTTTCAGACACAAAGCCGACTTCTGGAAGGAACAATGAGCATTGAATTCTTTGTTTTTACACAGCGATTATTGGTCCTTCGTCAGCTTCTCTGTCTCTCTGTCTGTCTCTGTCTCTCTCTGTCTGTCTGTCTGTCTCTCTCTCTCTCTCTCTCTCTCTCTCTCATATCTCTCCCCCTCTCTCTCTTCCTTTCACCAGCTTCCTGTTCTGAATTATTTGAATAACTTGAAAGAAATCGTTGTAAACATCCCTGCACCACCCCCTTTTCTATCTCTAGACTCTCTCCGTTTCCCTCTCTCTCTCTGTCCCTTTCTCTGCCCAGTTTGTGATCAGAATTATTTGAATAACTTCAAAGAAATAGTTGTATACCATTGTTTTCAGTCCTGCCCCCTCCTATCCCTCTCCCTTATCTCCACCCCTCACTACCCTCCCCCTGTCCTCGTCCCCAACCACCCCCTCCACCGTCCCCCAAAATTCCCATTTAGAATTACTTGAATAACATCAAAGGAATCGTTGTACACATTCCTGTACCCTTCCATTTCTTTCTCCCACAGCCTACCACCCCATCCCACCCTCTTTCTCCCTCTCTCTCCCTCTCCCATCTCCCTCTCTCCCTCTCTCTCTCTTTCATCGCCCTCCTTTTACAACCAAATATCATCAGCCATTTCAGTGCAGCATGAATAGCCCTAGCTGCCTACCACTCCATGTGTGTTGACAGGTGGAGGGAAGGAAAACAGGGTGGTGGATGGGGGGTGCTTTTCATCCGCATTCCACGAGGACCAGAGGGAAGGACAATGACGTCATCGACGTGTGCCCAGCGTACATTGGATGGTCTTTCGCTTTAAGCGCGTTGCTCGGGTATGTGAACATATCGAGCATTTAAGTGCACCATTCTTTTTATTTTTCCTTGGTGATAGTCGCAGCCAGAGCTACAAAATTGTTGGTGCCGTCTGACCAAACAGTAAAGTGAATAATACGGCAGACTATCAACGGGGAGATTGATCCGCACGAATACGTCAGCTGAAAAAGATTTAGTAGGCAGCGTGTTCCTTTTTCTCTGTCCGCGCGATGCACTTATTCTCCAGGACAAGGCTTGGTGCTGTGCTTCAGCAAGGTCAGCGATGGACTGATCAGTATTCATAGATCGCTTTAGCGCAGCACGAGTGTGTGGCTGCCCCCCTCCTCCTCCCACCTCCCATGTCAGCTGAGAAGAGAGAAGGAAGGGGTGTGGGAAGAGGGGTGTGGGGAGAAGAAGGGGGTGAGGGGAAGTGGGAGGCTTTTCATCCAGACCCTCCAGGAGACACAATGCATCAGAGATGGTCATCAATGTGAACAGCATTCTTTGGTGCTCTCTTTGGGGGGGACGGGTGTATGAATAGCACACGAGCATTGGAGATGGCCAATGCTTTGAGACCCCTACCTCCCTCCCTCTCTGTCTTTCTCTTCTAAAACACGCACAAACATACATATACGCACGTGCGTGCGCACACACAAGCAAACATCAAAAGAATATGGATAATGTCAAGGAAGAAAAAAATCTAAATCCAACCCCTTCAGCGTTTATCTCCAGCGCTGCATCAGCAAGTTTTCCTCAGCAGACATCGCGAATGCTCCATTTCCCCAGATCAAAACTAACGCCTGAAAAGTACCCCCGAAGTACCTACCAATGGACTGACTGCTGAGACTTAATCAACTGAAAAGATTGGCTGCCAGTCTGGTCGTCCAAAAGTCGTACCAGTCTCCTACTTCACACCCGGCTTCCTCGCGGTGGCAGGGAAGTGGACAGGCTGATCAGTATGGGTTGACAGGTCCAGTGAGGCGTGACTGACTGGTGGGTCCCCCGTCCTCTTCTTCCCCTGGTGTAGACATGAAGGAGCAGGGAGGGAGGGGTGGAGGATTCTGCTGATGCCGCGAGGACCTCAGGGAGAAACAATCATATGTCAGACATCAGAGCCTCTTATCATCCGGGGCAACTTAAAAACGAGTGCTCGAGCATTGCGGAGACTCCCCCACCCCCACTCTGTCTGTCTCTCTCAGTCTCTCTGTTTCTGTCTCTCCCTCCCCCTCTCCTCTGTCTGTCTGTCTGTCTGTCTGTCTGTATCTCTCTCTCTCTCTCTCTCTCTCTCTCTCTCTCTCTCTTGCTCTCTCTCGTGTCGATTGAATGTTAGTATTACAGTCTATAAAACATTAATATCATTGCTGTGGTATTTGATAGATTTGCAAAAATCAAAACCGGGCAAGAAATAAATTTGTTCCACACAATTCATTAGATTTTCAGTTGATGTTTTTCAATAAAGAGACAACCCATTTGTTGCTCTGTGTTCTTTGACGTGCGCTAAGTGCTTGATGCACACGGGACCTCGGTTCATCTTCTCATCCGAATGACTACCACCCAGACCACCATTCATGGTCTAGTGGAGGGAGTGAAGGTGGGAATTAAAAATCTCACGGGATTTGAACCCGTGCACACTCACTGCCCAGTCGGTCACGTTTCCACTTGGCCACCGCTCTTGATCCATCGGACTGCCTATACCCTAGGGACACCAAGGGCTCCTGCAGCCTTCTTCAGCCGTGTTCTGACCAGGCGGTGCCTCTGGCCAAGCCACGCAGCCACATCTCGGCATCAACGATCCTTGCAGGCACAGCCAGAGCGCTCTTTGGAAACTCCTCAGATGGCTGAAACAGCTTCCTGTCGTCATGCTTGGTTGTTCGTCAATGATAAGGTATAATGTACCATATACTCTTGGTTATGCTTGGGTATTCGTTATTCACGATGAGGGAAATAGATCATATCTTCTTGGTTATGCTCGGGTGTTCGTTATTGACGATTGGGTATGATGTATCATAACACTTGGTTATGCTTGGGTGTTCGTTATTGACAATGGGGTATGATGTATCATAACACTTGGTTATGCTTGGGTGTTCGTCACTGACGATGAGATGTAATATACCGTACACTCTTGATCATTAATATGCTCAGGCTTAAGTCCAGTCCTGATGCGGCTTGTGCAGCCAGCTGGACTATGAGCAACAGTGTCAGATGTCGGTTTTTTTTCTGACATCAAGTGTGTATTTATTGTCCCAGATACTTACAGCGAAATTGCTCCTTTATATTTCTCTACAGGAAATGAATTCTGTTTGACGCAGGATGTTGAAACCAATCAGTGATTACAGTCGTTAAACATTCAAGCCGGAAGGATCTATGAACGTACCAAGACGTCAGACCTGAAAGGATCGCCGACGAAAGCTACGCAAGTGAGTAGCCTTCTTTGACTGAGAGATCGGTTTAAGTTGGTAGTCATTATACTAGTTAGGTTATCCACAATGGCAAGACCGGGTTATGCTGACAATGATAAGCTTTCGCTCTGTGTGTGTGTGCGTGTGTATGTGTGTGTGTGTGTGTGTGTGTGTGTGTGTGTGTGTGTATGCGCGCATCTCTCTCTCTCTCTCTCTCTCTCTCTCTCTCTCTCTCTCCGAACACATACACTCTCCTACTCCCCACCAAAAAAATGAACTGCATGAATCAAACCTACATATGCTTTGTTTTTAACACACCTTGTTTGGCAGTACATGTGCACACAGCTGTCTAGGAGATGGGGTCTGAGAAATCATCTGACGGGGAGGACGGACTTCCAGAACTTTCTTCAAAGGAACGTGCATGTCCCTTTCCCAGGCCTGTCCACCCACAAACATACCCTCTCTCTCCCTCTCTCTCTCTCTCTCTCCTCCTCCTCCTTCTTCTTCACGTACATGTAAATATCATCATAGACTCACATCCCATGTCTTCACATGAGGGGGAAAGGAGAGGGAGGGAAGGGGGGGGGGGCTTTTCCTCCAAACTTCTCTCCGGGAGGTACAATAAACGTCAGAAACTCATCAACGTGGACATCGTTCTTTTGATCCTCCGCCACGCCGACTGCATCAGCACTGCTCCTCCTCTTCTTCTTCTTCCCCTCCTGCTGTTACTGCTGCTGCTGCTCCTCCTCCTTCTCCTCCTCCACCTCCTTCTTCTTTTTCCTCTTTTCCTCCTCCTCCTCCTCCTTCTTTTTCTTCTTCTTCTTCTTCTTCTTCTTCTTCTTCTTCTTCTTCTTCTTCTTCTTCTTCTTCTCCTCCTCCTCCTCCTCCTCCTCCTGCTGTTGCTGCTGCTGCTGCTGCTGCTCCTCCTCCTCCTCCTCCTCCTCCTCCACCTCCTTCTTCTTCTTCGTCTTCTCCTACTCCTCCTCCTCCTCCTCCTCCACCTCCTTCCTCTTCTTCGTCTTCTCATCCTCCGCCTCTTCCTCCTCCTTCTTCTTTTTCGTCTTCTCCTCCTCCTCCTTCTCCTGCTGCTGCTGCTCCTCCTCTACTTCCTTCTTCTTCTTCTTCATCTTCTCCTTCTTCTTCTTTTTCCTTTTCTCTCCTGTAATATCTGACCGTAAGGGCACCACTGATGACCTGGCAACCAGTTCTCTCCATGTCTCTCTGTTCCTCATCTCTCTCAGGGTGTCATTTTGTCTCAGGCCTATCCGTTCTTGGATGATCTCCTTGACGGGCGCAATAGCCGAGTGGTTAAAGTGTTGGACTGTCAGTCTGAGGGTCCCGGGTTCGAATCACGGTGACGGCGCCTGGTGGGTAAAGGGTGGAGATTTTTACGATCTCCCAGGTCAACATATGTGCAGACCTGCTAGTGCCTGAACCCCCTTCGTGTGTATATGCAAGCAGAAGATCAAATACGCACGTTAACGATCCTGTAATCCATATCAGCGTTCGGTGGGTTATGGAAACAAGAACATACCCAGCATGCACACCCCCGAAAACGGAGTATGACTGCCTACATGGCGGGGTAAAAACGGTCATACACGTAAAAGCCCACTCGTGTGCATATGAGTGAACGCAAAAGAAGAAGAAGGATGATCTCCGACCATGTCTTATTCTGACCGCCTCCCCTTCTGCTTCCTTGCACTGTGCCTTGCAGGTTTGTCTGATCGTGAAGCGTGCCCATACCACTTCAGCTGGTGTCTCTTGAATGGGGTCGGGAGATCTTCATAGGGTCTGTGGGACAGTACCCTTCATTAGCATGGACTACACGCTGACTGCATAAACGCTGCATGGGTAAGCAAAATAACAAATCCGGTGGACTCTTTTTTCTCTCAATGACCAAAGTTTTCTTTTAGATCATCAGTATTTATTTATTTATTCATTCGTTTATTTATCTATTCATTTATTTATTCGTTTTTTTACTTGTTTTCCCTTCTCAAGGCCAAAGCGCGTTGCGTTACGTTACGCTGCCGGTCAGGTATCTGCTCAACAGATGTGGTGTAGCGTATGTGGGCGTGTTCGAACGCAGATATGCCTCCTCAAGAAACTGAACTAGACCGTGCCATAAACAGACCCCAAACAATGAAGCCTTCATAATGCCAAGACCCCAGCACTTAAAAACGTGAAACGTAAGGACGCCAGCAAACAAGCACTCACTGTTCAGTCTGGCCAACCCTTGTCAGCACTGCATTTTGGACGATTATCCTTTACCAGAGCCACGGGTCTTTGGCAAATCAATATAAATGATGTGGCTGACGCCTGGCCCGTAGATTGGGCAACAAGGGCATATCAGTATGGAAGAAAGTATCCAAAAGGAATTGCAAGTGTGTTGCTGTTTTTAGTTCCCCCCAAAAAAATTGTTCTGGGGGATATGACCCCGCACAATGCTTCAACGAGGTCGCCGAGGTCGCGCTGGACTGATCAGTATTCATAGACCACTTTGGTCCGCCACCAGTGCCTGCATCCTTCCCCCATGTCAGCTGACAGGAACAGGAAATGGGGGAACCAGGGCTGGACGGTGTGGTGGGAGGGAGGAGGGGGTGGGAGGGGAGTGGGGCCTTTCAGACCCTCCAGGGGGTGCAATGCATTAGAGATTTTCATCGATGTGAGCAGCGTCCTCCGGTCTTCTCGTGGTGAGAGTGTGCGAACAGCACATGGGCATGGTGGTGGACCCTTTGAAGATGGATCCTGCTAAGAGAGTTTTTCTTTTTTAGTGGCAGTCAGGTAGACTTGTATTTGGAATGCTGGAAACTTGTATTTCTAACATTTTAAGAGAACAAAAGTATTGTCTAAAATTAGAGACTGTCAAGGCCAAATCTTCTGACAAAATCACTTAGGGTTTTGGGTAGTTGTTGGTTGTTTTGTTGTTGGTTTGTTTTTGTGGGTTTTTTTTTTTTTTTTTTTTTTTTTTGGGGGGGGGTTGTTGTTGTTGTTGTTTTGTTTTGTTTTGTTTTGTTTGTTTTTTTTTCAATTTCGCTTCGTTATTTTGTTGTTTATGTTTTTTGTCTCAGCGGTAATCTTAGTGTCACACTTCAAACCACGCATCTACAATGTCACAGAATGCTAGACGGACTGGGCTGACCATTCTTATGAGGTCTGAACACCAATCCCCCAACCCGTCAATTCCACATCTGTTGACAAAAAGGAACAGAAAAAATGAACCAGGGTGCTGGGGTGTCTTTATGTCTATACAGACAGATGGAGGCGTTCAGGGAAAAACAATGACTATTCGAGCTTCGTTCGACTGGCCGTGCGAACTTTGAGATGAGTGCATGAAGAGTGCACAGATGTGGAGGAAAGCTCTCTCTCTCTCTCTCTCTCTCTCTCTCTCTCTCTCTCTCTCTCTGAATATCGAAGTTCGTTTGTGTTAATCATGTGCATTGGGCAGTACAATGCGCAGCATTCATGAGGTTATCAAAGCCTGAACGACACGTTTGGGTAATGCGTTAGAATGGCATTCGCCATTTCTCTTCTTCCATGAGACATTCTTGAAGAGGGGGGCGTGGTTCTGTAGCCTCACGACTGAACAGATGTGGTGCAGCAGTAATGAACCAAGCCACACGCTGTGACGCCTTCTTGTAATGGAAACGCAGCTTGCCGAAATGGGGAAAGGAAATTCAATGTCACCGGCTTAATATTACGTGCAGTAGATTCAGCACTGGGATAACCACACTTAA